>NC_069461.1:30053061-30098061 GCF_026875155.1 Cherax quadricarinatus | reverse complement strand
CATGACAACAACGATGGAACTTACACTCATGACAACAACGATGGAACTTACACTCATGACAACAACGATGGAACTTACGCTCATGACAACAACGATGGAACTTACACTCATGACAACAACGATGGAACTTACGCTCATGACAACAACGATGGAACTTACACTCAGGACAACAACGATGGAACTTACACTCATGACAACAACGATGGAACTTACGCTCATGACAACAACGATGGAACTTACGCTCATGACAACAACGATGGAACTTACACTCATGACAACAACGATGGAACTTACACTCATGACAACAACGATGGAACTTACACTCATGACAACAACGATGGAACTTACCTCATGACAACAACGATGGAACTTACACTCATGACAACAACGATGGAACTTACGCTCATGACAACAACGATGGAACTTACACTCAGGACAACAACGATGGAACTTACACTCATGACAACAACGATGGAACTTACACTCATGACAACAACGATGGAACTTACACTCATGACAACAACGATGGAACTTACACTCATGACAACAACGATGGAACTTACACTCATGACAACAACGATGGAACTTACACTCATGACAACAACGATGGAACTTACACTCATGACAACAACGATGGAACTTACACTCATGACAACAACGATGGAACTTACACTCAGACAACAACGATGGAACTTACACTCATGACAACAACGATGGAACTTACACTCATGACAACAACGATGGAACTTACGCTCATGACAACAACGATGGAACTTACACTCATGACAACAACGATGGAACTTACGCTCATGACAACAACGATGGAACTACACTCATGACAACAACGATGGAACTTACCTCATGACAACAACGATGGAACTTACGCTCATGACAACAACGATGGAACTTACTCTGACAACAACGAATGGAACTTACGCATGACAACAACGAGAGGAACTTAGTCAGGACAACAACGATGGAATTCTATGACAACAACGATGAACTTCACTCAGGGACAACAACATGGCTTATCAGGACAAAACGAGGAATTTCTCATGACAAAACGATGGAAGATCGGACAACAACTGATGAAGGTACAAGGACAACAACGATGGGGATACACTCAGCAACAAGATGGAATTAGTCAGACAGACGATGGAACTTACATGGACAACAACGATGGAATTACGCTATGAACATAAACGATGGAACAAGCTATGAAACAAACATGATAATACGCTCATACAACAACGATAATGACGTTACATAGGTACAAAAATTTGGAATAGTGACAACAAGATGGAATAACTCAGTCAAACGATGACGTACGTCATGAGCAACACGAAATAAAAGTCCTCATAGTCACGTATGACACGTGTCTTCAGTGGGGTAACCATTACTATGACAAGGATCCATAACAATACCAAATACCTATACAATAAGCAGGATTGTAAAGAGAGGCGAAAGCATGGAAAATGGAAGGAAGAACACACGGACTATTGAGGAAGAACCAGAGACAAGCCATGGTATGAAAAACATGACGGATAATGGTAGATAGAGAATACATACACATACACAAAAATAACTGGAAGGATACCGATAATAAGTACAAACTGGACTACCACTACAAATACAAGCCACTAAGGTGACATTTAAAAATACACAGGAACAGTGAGTAATTACACACAACTGATAGGCACTATAAATACTTAACATGCCACCATAAACCACCATAACATTATTACCATCCATAATGGACTATACTACAATACACCAAGATAACAACCAATACCACATATTAACAATACCACCACTAGCTACCCACTACATCAATACCCGCACTGGACCATACTACTAACAATACCACCACTGGACTACCACTACAATACCACCACTGGACTACCACTACCAATACCACCACTGGACTATTAACAATATCACCACTGGACTACCACTAATAATACCACCACTGGACTACTACTACAATACCACCACTACAATACACCATGACTATACAATACCACCACTGACCTACCAATACCACCACTGGACTACCACTAACAATACCACCACTGGACTACCACTAACAATACCACCACTGGACTACCACTACCAATACCACCACTGGACTACCACTACCAATACCACCACTGGACTACCACTACCAATACCACCACTGGCACACTAACATCACCAACTGGACTACCACTACCAATACCACCACTGGACTACCACTACCAATACCACCACTGGACTACCACTACCAATACCACCACTGGACTATTAACAATACCACCACTGGCCTACCACTACCAATACCACCACTGGACCACCACTAACAGTACCACCACTGGACTACCACTACCAATACCACCAATGGACTATTAACAATACCATCACTGGACTACCACTAACAATACCACCACTAGACTACCACTAACAATAACACCAATGGACTACCACTACCAATACCACCAATGGACTATTAACAATACCATCACTGGACTACCACTAACAATACCACCACTAGACTACCACTAACAATAACACCAATGGACTACCACTAACAATACCACCACTGGACTACTACTACCAATACCACCACAGGACTACCACCACCAATACCACCACTGGACTACTACTACCAATACCACCACTGGACTACTACTACCAATACTACTACTACTACCAATACCACCACTGGACTATCACTACCAATACCACCACTGGACTACCAATACCACCACTGGACTATCACTACCAATACCACCAATGGACTACCACTAACAATACCACCACTGGACTACCACCACCAATACCACCACTGGACTACTACTACCAATACTACTACTACCGATACCACCAATGGACTACCACTACCAATACCGCCACTGGATTACTAGTAACAATACCACCACTGGACTACTACTACTACTAATACCACCACTGTGAAAGACACAAGTTCCTTCAAGGGTAATATATGGAAGGTAGGCGAGAAAGGTACATTATACTTCACACCTGGATAATCCTGGATGAACTGGTCCCAAACCCGCACACCAAAATCACATACTATGAAAACACTGGAATCACTTCACATAAAAGCAAGAGACTTAGCAGATAGTGCAAAGTACTTCTAACAAAAAGCAAGGACACGACGATTAAACCAAGAGAGAACATGATTAGTGTCAGAGGTCCCAGACTTTTTAACGCTGTCACTCCGTGCACAAAGAGAATTACCAACAAACCTCTGGCTGCCTTCATGAGAGAACTTACCTGGAGGTTGTTCCGGGGTCAACGCCCCCGCAGCGCGGTCAATAACCAGGCCTCGTGGATGACCAGGGCCTGATCAACCAGGCTGCTACTGCTGGCCGCATGCACACCGACGGACGAACCACAGCCCGGCTGGTCAGGTACTGACTTTAGGTCCCTGTCCAGCTCCGTCTTGAAGACTGTCGGGGGTCTGTTGGTAATCCTCCCTTATGTATAATGGGAGGCAGTTGAACAGCCTTGGGCCCCTGACACTTATCGTATTGTCTCTTAGCGTACTCGTGGCGCCCCTGCTTTTCGTTGGGGGGGGGGAAGATGTTGCACCGCCAGTCGAGTCTTTTGATTTCATGTTGAGCAATTTCCATGTGCAGACTTGGGACTAGTCCCTCAAAGATTTTCCAAGTGTATATTATCATTATGTTTCTCGTCTGCGTTCCCAGTTAAGTGCATTATTGTATTTATACCTGCAATGAAAGTTCTCTGTATATTCTACAGGTCTGCAATTTCGCCTGTCTTGAAAGGGGTCGTTAGTGTATAGCAATATTCCAGCCTATAAAGAACAAGCGATTTGAAGAGAATCATCATTGGCTAAGCATCCCTAATTTTGAAGGTTCTATTTATCCATCCTATCATTTTCTTATCAGATGTGATATTTTATACTCAGATCCAGTTTTCATTTCCTCGAGTTTTCCATAGCGAGGTAATTGAAATCTGTCTTCACTGAACTTCATATTGCTTACACGGATGTCCGCTTGCAGATTTGTAGTGTCCTCAATGGATGACACTGTCATGCAAATTCTGGTATCATCAGTAGAGGAGGACACGGTGCTGTGACTTACACCTCTGTCTGTGTCAGATATGAGGATGAGGAACAGGATGAGAGCGAGTACTGTACCTTGTGGAACAGAGCTTTTCACTGTAGCCGCCTCTGATTTTACTCTGTTTACTATTACTCTGTGTTCTGTTTGTGAGAAAGTTATAAATCCATCTGCCAACTTTCCCTGCTCGCTATTACACGATGATCGCACTTGTCAAAGGCTTTCGCAAAGTCTGTGTACTACACCTGTATTTTGTTTGTCTTCCAATGCTTCTAAGACCATGTCGTAATGGTTCAGTATTTGTGAGAGGCAGGAACGACCTTCTTTAAACCCATGCTGCCCTGAGTTGTGCAAATGATGGGTATCCAAGTGGTTGGCGATTTTGCTTCTTAGAACCCCTTTCAAATATTTTTATGATGTGGGACGTTAGTACTATCGGTCTGTAATTATTTGCAATTGCTTTACTGCAACCTTTGTAGAGTGGGGCTGTGTTGTTTTTAGTGACTGTGGGATGACCCGTGTCTATGATCCCTCTCCACAGAATATTAAGGCAAGTGAAAGGAGTTTCTTGCAGTTCTTGACGAACACTGAGTTCCACGAGTCAGGGCCAGGGGCAGAGTGCATGGGGGATGTCACTTGTATTTTTTTCGAAGTCCTGTGATATTAGGGTTATATCCGAAATTCATGAATTAACCATGTGTTGAGTCTGTCAAAAAAAATTCACTAGGTTGTCAATCCTTAGCCTGATTAACGACTCAGTAAACACTGAGTCATACTGGGACTTCAGTATCTCGCTTATTTCTTTGCTTTGCTGATAAGTTCCTTAAATTAGTGCCTGACCAGTCGGGGTATGGCAAGTTGGACTGCGTGCGGCCAGCAGTAACAGACTGGTTGGACTGCGTGCGGCCAGCAGTAACAGACTGGTTGATCAGGCCTTGATCCACAGGGAGCCACCACTACCATTACTATTATCAGTAAGGGCACAGAAAATTTCTAATTTAAATCTAAACAATAAGATGTTCACTGAGGACAAATTTCAGTCACCCCGTTATGAAAAAAATACTGATGAAATAAAGTAGACAACAAACTCGAACCACTCAAGAAAACAGCAGATTATTGTGAGAGACTCTGGAGTCATAATGATAGAAGATCTAATATTCAAGGATCACAACAGCAAAGAAAATTATTGGTTGGATAACCAGAACCTTCAAAACAAGAGATGCCAAGCTAATGATGATCTTCAAGTCACGTAGCCTCTTGACTGCATTTGGCATACACTAACAGCCTCTTTCGAGGCAGGAGAAATTGCAGTTCCAGAGAATATAAACAACCTTTATTGTCAGTACAAATTCAATCACCGAAATTATAGGAATGATTAATATACATTGAAACTGCTCCTTACGGAAGCAGACGGTGTTAAATATCTCCACTGAAAAGCACAGCTGTCATAGGTAACTAAGAGAGAGAACCCATTATGTTAAAAGGGACCAAGACTTTTCAACACCCTGTCTTCAACAGACCCCTAGTTATCTTCAAGAGGGAACTTGATAAGTTCCTCAATCAGTTCCTGATCAGATGGGCTGTGGTGCATATATTGAACTGCGTGCAGCTAGCACCAAAAGCTTGGCAGATCAAGTCATCAACGGGAGGCCTAGACTGGGGCCTGACTATGGAAATAGTGTGATCGTTTTAGCATCACCCACACCGTCACTAGCACCACCACTATTACCAGGAAGCAATGTGTATAGAGCTGCAGGTCAGTGCTCAGACTGTTGAGAACCGACAGGTCCCTGTTCACCCATGTTCGCGGGTGTTCATCTTGCACTAAAGAGGTATGTGTCGAGTGTCGCTTCCAGTGAGTGGTATACTACAGCTAGGTCATGGGTTACAAGGAAATTAAGGCCGAGTAACACCTCAAAATATGGAAATAAAATACTTTTGTGTCAGTGTGTCATAGGCTATAACACGATGGCCTCTACGACCCGGTCTCCGACACTGCACCACCATCCATGACGATACTACCTACCACCTGAAGATTGTGTCAGCTTCCCAAGGATGTGTCAGCCTCCCAAGGATGTATCAGCCTCCCAAGGAGATGAGTCAATTTAGCTCATCCTTGGACCATCCAACGCAGTTTAGGACCTGTGGCGTCAGAGCTCAACTGGGTTGAGCCCCACGTTGATATGAACCCGTCAACTCAGTATTATGAAGGCACACACGCAGTGTTGCAGTTTGTCAACATAGTAACTGCACTCATAACGGAATACTGTGATTCCTAATAGATATATACATGTTTAATTCAAGCTGTTTCAACGTTTGCTCGTTTATTTTGTTGTTTACTTGTCAGATTGTTGTTTGGAGAGGTCGGGAGAGAGAGAGAGAGAGAGAGAGAGAGAGAGAGAGAGAGAGAGAGAGAGAGAGAGAGAGAGAGAGAGAGAGAGAGAGAGAGAGAGAGAGAAAGGTGGTGTTTATGATTCAAAATAAATGGTGGTTCAGCGTGTCGTTCACCAGGAGGTGAATATCAATATCCAGAGGCTTAACACGGTCACAATTGATCGTAAAATCTGTATTTTATTACTGTAGTTCTGGTAAATGTCTTCCCAATAGAAAACTTCTTACAGAATAACGAGGTTAAATTAACTGCCAGAGTGGTATGTCGTGGATAACTACGTATCCTTATCTCACTCTCGCCCCATCCACTTCTCCCACTCCTCTTTCTTCTTCCCCTTCTCCTCTCATTCCTTTCTCTTTTATTCATTTTGTTTTCTCTTCCTCCCTTCAGTAACTCCAGGTTATGCTGATAGATGTCCCACCAACATTTTAACTGAATCTACCAGTCATTATTACATACACGGGGAGCGCTATACCTACATTGGCCACACATCGCCTGGGGGAATGAAAGGCATTCACGTTCAATCCAAGGATGGGGAGAGCAGACCGAATTCCTTGGATCAAGAGCCCCTCCCAGGCACCAAGAAACCTCCCTTGAGGGGGGCCAAGCCAGTAACAAGTTCTAGTCAAGGCAAGTGTTGAAATGGGACCAACAGCAGCTTCTTACAGCGAGTGAAAGAGACCTTCAACAGAGCAGACACTTTAACAAATGAACAGCTTTGTTTCAAATTTCACTAAATTTTAATTAGTAACACAAAAGGAAGACACAATATAATCACAAAACTAGTATACAAAGTCTGTCTCACGACGTAACGTTTATCTTATTAAATGTCTTTTGAGTGAATGTAATCACTTTCATCGAAGATACTTTGCAATAAGAATGCAATACAGAGACCTTAATTTTTATTCCCCTTCTGTGTAAACAACCCACAGCACAGCAGGTGTCAGGCAACTCAAAATCCTTCAAATGAAACACTATTTTGGTTACGACTCGCCTGAGATAAACACAGCATGAGAGGCACATCCATGATCGGTAATACAGTGGACGCTCACCCTACAACGTCATGTACAAACGCACTATGGAAACAAACACCAGCAATACAAAAAAAAAACTAGCTACTAATAATGATGTATGAGATTGTAAGCCTAATACTGCGTTGGAATATATAATTACTCTCACTTGCACTTCCTGAACAATAGTTAGCAAAACTTGATGGGAACTTAAACAGGGATTCAAGAATATATATACATATAGATGTTGATAAATTAGACATGTGCAACACTTGGGTATCTTTATCGAGGAAACGTTTCGCCACACACTGGCTTCATCAGTCAATAAAGATACCCAAGTGTTGCACGTGTCTAATTTATCAGCTTGTCGGTTCTCTGAACCATTTATCTACACATAGAAGTATCTCTCAACGTACATATATACACTGAAAGATACGTCTCTCTTGTATATACACATATAGGTGTGTCTCTCTCATTGTATATAATAACGAGAGGTGTATATCTCTCGGTGTTTACACAAGCAGTTTCTTCAAATTCCTATTTTAAAAATCAAAGTATTCGTGATGTTGGTGAACCAATGAATTGCAGCCTTAATGATCTACGTGGGTTGAAAGATGTGGGGGAAGGGAAGTGAGGAGTAAAGCCAGCGAAGAGCAGGGGATCCACGAGTACAATTAGAGAACACTGTGTCAACATCCGTGGTCCAAGACTCAACATACTACCAGCAGATGCCAGAAATATTGTTGAAACGAATATAGAAGTTTTCAAGCAGCAGTTGGACAGCTTTCTCCTACGAGTATCTGATCATCAAGTTGTGATGGTTATGTGGACCTGCCTGCAGGCGGCTTTGAGGGGATAAGAACTCTCGAAACAGGCTTATTTAATATAACTCTGAGTGGTGCTTTAAAAACACACTAATGAAAAATATATATACCTGAAGAAAAACTTATAGACGCACACAAATTCCAGTAGACCAATACAATCTATTAAAGCAGACAAGTATAATAATAAAGAGATCTTCCCAGTGCATGTAGCAATATCATCTTAAAGACGCTGCATGAGCTGGAGACAAATTAATACCAAATCTAGCAAGATGGAGAAAGGAAAGTTAATATGAGACCTAACGAGAGGCGCACACCCATAGAGGGCTGGTGTTAAATCTCTCTCTCTCTCTCGCCCGCGCACACGCGCGCACACGCACAGACACGCACAGACGCACGCACGCACACACACACACACACACACACACACACACACACACACACACACACACACACACACACACACAATCACAGCAGTAAGGAGAAGGATTGGCTGCTTAACTAGGAACTTCAAACAAGACATGCCAATGTTTTTTTTTTATAGACTGAAATGATGCATACTAATAGACCCGTTCAAGCGAAATTGCAGAGCTACAGAATGTACGGAGAAGATGCAATGCCTGCATAATATCAGTAAAGCATGCAAATTACTGTGAATACTTCAAGTCCTTCGATAAGTACTCCCTAGAACGTAGGCGAGAAAGTTACATAATAATTTACATCTAAAAAACTCTGGAGGTATTGGTCCCAAATCTGCACATTGATATTACTCCCTACAAAAATAAAATACTCAGCGGGCAGAGGAAAATACCCTCATTGAAAATGTTAAGTACAATGAGCACACCACACACCAGAGCTAAGGGGAATGTCCTACGAAGAAAGGTTAAGGGAAAACAGTCTGACAACACTGGAGGACAGGAGGGTCAGGGGAGACATGATAACGACATACAAAATACTGCGTGGAATAGGCAAGGTGGACAGAGACAGGATGTTCCAGAGATGGGACACACAAACAAGGGGTCACAATTGGAAGCTGAAGACTCAGATGAGTCAAAGGGATGTTAGGAAGTATTTCTTCAGTCATACAGTAGTTAGGAAGTGGAATAGTCTGACAACCGATGTAGTGGAGGCAGGAACCACACATAGTTTTAAGACGAGGTACGATAAAGCTCGTGGAGAAGGGTGAGGGAGGACCCAGTAGCGGTCAGTGAGGAGGCGGGGCCAGAAGCTAAGTCTCGACCCCTGCAACCACAATCAGGTGAGTTAGGTGAGCACACTAAGAGACAGCTCAACAAGAGTAAAGGAACCTACACTTCACATAAGAAGAATCACAAGTAGACCCACGACTATCTGAGTGAATTTTGTAAGTTTCTCAAATCAGTTGTGGTGAGCCTGGCTGTGGTGATTATTGTTGGTGTGCGTGCAGCAGCCAGCACCACCAGCACTGTCCATCAGGCCAGTAACCGGAGAAGGTACAGGGATAACCCTTGAAACCTTCTTACAGGCAACATAGGTACCATTGGTAAACACCAGGTTTCATCTTGGCGGCTAGCTCTTACTTTTCCCTGCTTTTTCTTGATTATTTCTCCATCTTTAGCTAAGCGTTTCCCATTCATATAGTGTGATTTTGGTGTGCAGAGTTAGGACCAATTTTTCTCCCTTAAGTTTCAAGAAGTACAATTCGACGGATGTCAGACCTTTCAAATAATTTATAATGTCTGACTGGATTTATTCTGTACCTTCTCCACATCTGCAATTTTGCTTGTATGTTAACGTTCCGACACATCATACGAGACATCATCTCAGTCAGGTCCTCTACACGTTATACATCAGCATATGTAGTGCCGAATAGGTAAAAATAGTCAATTAGCAAGAATTCGTCTAAAATTAAGTCCTTTCTAAAATTTTCTCTTATACTTTTAGATATATATATTTTTAATTTATGTTAATGTAAAAATTAATAATTTGTACCCAAAGAACCTTAGAAAACTTACCTAACCTTATTATAACAAGCGAAATTTAATTTATCCTAATCTAACTAAATATATTTTAGATAAGTTTACAATAAACAAACACAATGAAATATATTTTTTCGTTAGGTTCTGAAGGATTTTTACGAAATTATTGCATAAACAAATTTCCGATTGCCTTATTCGGCAAGAAGAACGTTGCTATTTAAGCCAAAATAGCAAGTTTACCTATTCGGCACGACATATATATATATATATATATATATATATATATATATATATATATATATATATATATATATATATATATATATATATATATATATATATAATGACATGTGTGACTTTGCGTTAGGTAAGAGGGAACAAAAGCAGGTCTGGTGATACAATTGTTCTTATTAAAATGCTCTTTGTATGTAAATTTCTGAATAGTATCTTGTAAGAAAGAGATGTGTGTTGCTTTGTTTGAGGATGTAATCTGGGTGTGTTGCGCGAGTGATGCACTTACTACAAACTTGTTATTCATGTGTGAGTCTTGTGTTTCCTGCTGCACTCCACTACTATGTATCCTACAGCGCCTAAAATTTGTGCCAGGTAAGCAAAATATGTATATTCATCTTGCATACATGTTAACTTGTATATTTGAAGCCAACTCCGAGGGTCACTGCCCCCCACCCACCTTTATGCCTTCGGTGAGTTTCGAGAGTCTTTCTACTCCCGGAGCCCGGCCATGGGCCAGGCTCGTCTGGTGCCAGCCTGATCAATCAGGCTGTTGCTGCTGGAGACCCACTGCCCCACACATCCATCATAGCCTGGTTGATCTGGTACCTGGTGAAGATACTTTTTCCAGTTTTTACCTTGAAGGCGATTACACTTGTTCCAGAAGTGTTTCTATCTTTTGATAAGATATTGAAAAATCTGGGTTCAAGAATGTTGATCCAGTGTTCCCTTAGTGGCCACCGCACCCCTGCTCTTCACTGTGTTTATTTTACACTTCCTCCCATATCTCTCACTTCAGTATGTTATGGCAGTGTCAAGATTTGAGACCAGGCACTCGAGTACTTTCCACGTATATATTATCATGTATCCCTCCTTGCTAAAGCGAGTACATGTTCAAAACTTTAAGACGTTCCCAGTAATTTAATATTTTACTGGCTCTATACGGGATATAAAAGATCTCTGTACTTGTTCAAGCACTGATATTTCTCCTCCCCTGAATGAGGCCGTCAACACTGAACAATATTCCAAACGAGGAAGATATAGCGATTTGAAAAGTGTCACCACTGGCGATATTTCCCTTGTTTTAAAAGGTTCTCAATACCCACCCCTGATAAGGTCTTCTGGATGATGGCCTGATCAACCAGGCAGTTGGTCTAGCCGCATGCCCTGCAACATAGGATAATCAGGAACAAACCTGAGGAACTTACAAAGTTGCTTCTTGAAAACAGGTGGGAGTCTGTTGTTAATGCATGTTATGCAAGAATGGTGTTGAAAAGTCTCGGTCCATTTACTCTCATCAAGTTATCTCACAGTGTGCTTACTGAACCTTTGCTCTACATCGATGGTATTTTACACGGCTTGCTGAGCCTCCTGCTGTAGTAATGTCGGGGTGCAGATTTCTGGCTAACGTTCCAGAGAGTATAGTTCAACGTACTTAAGAAATTTCCAATAATTCAGGTGCTTGACTAAATTTCTATATACAGTGAAGGTTCTCTCTACATTCTAAGCTTCTGTCATTTGTGCCTAATCAACCAGACTGATGCTGTTATCGGCCCACAGGCCTATTTATTTCATCTGGTAATCTTAACAAGTCTTAGTCCACATCTTACCCATGAAACCTTAATTATTTGTTTCGCCAATATTTCCTATCTCTTAGAAGAATAAAGAACCTTGAAAGTTGATACACTTGATACAGATTGAAATACTTCCGCATGGGAGACACATGTAGGAAGACACATGAAAATCCAGATTACAAAAGAAGAAGATTATAAAGATAAGATATTTTTTTTTATTTCTTTTTGGGGGGAGAGGGGATAAAATTACAGATACTGGAGCTAGATAGTCAGGTAATATTATATAATAAATAATGATAGTAACAGACGAAGAGCCAAGAGGAAAAAAAAAAAGATTCATACAGAGCATGAAGAAACAAAATAGAGAAATTAGTCACCATAATTCAAGTAGTAGCTTAGAAAAGCAAGAAAAAGAGGTAAGAAGGCGTGGGGGGAAAATGTAGAACGAAAACAACAGAAATTTGGGAACTAAAAGCTAGAAGTACGCGAGTACTGTATTTGTATGAAGGAAAACTGGCAATTTAAAAATGATATATCATAGGCAGAAACAGAACCAAAATTACTTCATAGCCACATAAGAAAGAATATGACTATAAAGTCAAGTGACATGGCTGAAGAAGAAAGGAACAAACACGAGACTTTCAACTTTTATTAAAGACGAGCTACAATACGCATACGCTTCCCCCACCCTCGATCATCCACCAATGAACATTTCCAAAAGATAGGGAAGACCAGAAGATTTGCAACAAAACTTACCTCTGAGATAAGAGACTTTTGATATGCTACGAAACTCGGTCTGATAACCCTAGGAAAGAGGAAAGGAGAAAGGGGCCATGATAACTATTTATATCAAAAGAGGCATCCACAGGACAGACGGAAACAAGCAGTTTGACAAAAGAGGATCATACAAGAGAACATAGTCGGAAATTACACATACGGACTAGCCAAAAGAATATCGGAGCTCTCCTCAGTCTTAATAATGGTTGAAAAGGAATGAGCTACACGTACACAAAGGATCACTCGATGCACTTTCAAGAGTAGATATAACAGATGGGAAGGCTAGAATCTAGTAGATATCAGTCAAGCCAAGCCAAAAAGAGGACCACAAGTAGGCAAGTACAAAAATAGTAGGTACACGTGGGGAGGAAGAGCTAGAAGGCGAGCAACAGCTAGAGGGTAAGTAAATACTAGGTGAGTAAATACATTACATAATTGGGCGAGTAAATACAAGTGGGTGAGTAAATATACAAGTGGTGAGTAAATATACAAGTGGTGAGAAAATATACAGAGGGTGAGAAACAGAGTTGATGACAAAGTCACACACAGGGTAGGCGCCTTAATATTGGTAGATCAGCAACAATCATATTGGACACGTCACTACTGGACACGTCACTACTGGACACGTCACTACTGGACACGTCACTACTGGACACGTCACTACTTAACACCCCGATCTTCTCTCCCTCCCTCCTACCTCTCAACACTCCACTTGTTCCTTCCTCATCCAGCACCATCCTCACCTCTCTTCCTTCTTACCTCTCACTACTCATGTTCTCACCTCTCGCTACTCATATTCACCATTCTTCTCATCTCATTACTCATGTTTACCATCATTCTCACATCACAACTTTAAAGCATCTCTCAGTATCATCACATGGCAACTACATACGCCTAGAAACGATCGTCTTAGCAGTAACTTACTTAGGTCAAAGGTTCATCACAAAAGAGAGTAAGGTTCAAGGTTCACCTCAGCCGTGACAAAGGCTCAAGGTTCACCTCAGCAGTGACAGAGGTTCAAGGTTCACATCAGCAGTGACAGAGGCTCAAGGTTCATCTCAGCAGTGACAGAGGCTCAAGGTTCACCTCAGCAGTTTACAGAGGTTTAAGGTTTATCAACTACACGTGGGTCATCAAGAAACTTTACTCCAGTTTTTAATTTAGGATGTAAAGTTTTAACCAAGTAACTTGCTTCACTGAGCACTGAACAGTGACTTGCTTCACTGAGCACTGAACAGTAACTTGCTTCACTGAGCACTGAACAGTGACTTGCTTCACTGAGCACTGAACAGTAACTTGCTTCACTGAGCACTGAACAGTGACTTGCTTCACTGAGCACTGAACAGTGACTTGCTTCACTGAGCACTGAACAGTAACTTGCTTCACTGAGCACTGAACAGTAACTTGCTTCACTGAGCACTGAACAGTGACTTGCTTCACTGAGCACTGAACAGTGACTTGCTTCACTGAGCACTGAACAGTACTTGCTTCACTGAGCACTGAACAGTAACTTGCTTCACTGAGCACTGAACAGTAACTTGCTTCACTGAGCACTGAACAGTAACTTGCTTCACTGAGCACTGAACAGTACTTGCTTCACTGAGCACTGAACAGTGACTTGCTTCACTGAGCACTGAACAGTGAACTTGCTTCACTGAGCACTGAACAGTACTTGCTTCACTGAGCACTGAACAGTAACTTGCTTCACTGAGCACTGAACAGTAACTTGCTTCACTGAGCACTGAACAGTAACTTGCTTCACTGAGCACTGAACAGTAACTTGCTTCACTGAGCACTGAACAGTAACTTGCTTCACTGAGCACTGAACAGTAACTTGCTTCACTGAGCACTGAACATTAACTTGCTTCACTGAGCACTGAACAGTAACTTGATTCAGTGTACACTGACCAGTAACTCACTTCACTGTAACAATGACCAGTAACTCACTTCACTGTAACAATGACCAGTAACTCACTTCACTGTAACAATGACCAGTAACGCACTTCACTGTAACAATGACCAGTAACTCACTTCACTGTAACAATGACCAGTAACTCACTTCACTGTAACAATGACCAGTAACTCACTTCACTGTAACAATGACCAGTAACTCACTTCACTGTAACAATGACCAGTAACTCACTTCACTGTAACAATGACCAGTAACTCACTTCACTGCAACAATGACCAGTAACTCACTTCACTGTAACACTGACAGAGCAACACTTCCCAAGAACAGGTTGAGCGCAAGTAAACAAACAAATCGTGTTATTATATATATATATATATATAATATATATATATATATATATATATATATATATATATATATATATATATTGGAAAAAAATCCTGCAACATTAGATTTCCCAGAGCGTGAACCCAACTTAAGTTGAGGGAAAGGACGGGGTGGGAAGAACAGACCCGCACATGTCTACTCGGGGATGCCACGTTCTTGAAGACCACACAGGCTAATGTACTTTATACTACTACTTGTATGTATCTATGCGTATTTAATCTAAACAGATTAATTTAGCTTAGTAATCATTTCATCTCTCACAACCTACATTAATTATAGGCAGCAGGGACTCCTGCAGCCTGCCATGAGTGCCCACTGGGTATGCAGAAGCCGGGTACCCAGTCAGTTACATACGAAACTATGGAGAGTGAATACATGTCTTGTGCAGTGAAGTACTCTAACATTTGATAACATATTACGACCTGAATTAGATAACATTTCACCACGATAACAACTATCTTGCTACTGTATCAGGCAGTTACACGTGACTCACACAGGTACCTCAGGTGTCCACAGCCTCCATCACCCCTCCACATAAGTACCTCGCGTAGATTGAGTGCACATTCTTTGTACTTTGGGGTAACATGCAGAGGGTCTATTCGATTACCTCCACCAGATATCTAAAGTGTGACTATCTCAACACAACTGCCCATGTGTAACTAGAGGTAAGAAAAGAATTCAGATAACTAAAAATGAGATGGCAGGTTTCTGGGCTGGATTACACAAATGACGACATGGATCACTAACCTAACCAGTCATAGTCCATGGACACCTATTCTGCGCGCGCGCGCGCACACACACACACACACACACACACACACACACACACACACACACACACACACACACACACACACACACACACACACACACACACACACACACACTCAGTTTAAGGTGGATTATAATGAGGGGTAAATGAATTTACAGTCGTTTATTAAGACAAACTGAGTTCACAGACCATATCCATATGGCTTTGAGGTAGGGGAAAATAGTTTTACTACTAAAGCTCCTGGGCTCTGGGGAGGAATCAGCTGGGTTTCAGTAAACATGTACAAAAGTACTGATTCCGAAATTTCCCTATTGAAGCTCCATAGCTCAGTGGTAAAGCATTGGACCTGTCATTTCCAGGACCATAGTTCAAGCCCTCCATCCATCTTTGTGTGTATGTGTTTTATAAAAATAAATAAATATATATATATATATATATATATATATATATATATATATATATATATATATATATATATTATATATATATATATATATATATATATATAGTTTTGGCCCACCTCATGGTGAGCGAAAATCACACATGACGCTCTAACCCATGAACCACGTAATTCTACAAGAATGACGCACCTAGCAGAGCTAGGTGTTTTACCGTCATTCAAGGACATACGGTGGTGTGGGTGCCTTTGGGCTAATTTCATTATGGATGGTGACTTTCCTGATGCAGAAGGCGTTTTCCAGCAGGATCTTGCTCCATCGCATCTGCTAGAAAAATGACAGGATGGATAATGAGAACCTTCAAAACGAGGGATGCCAAGCCCATGATGACACTCTTCAGGTCACTTGTTCTATCTAGGCTGGAATATTGCTGCACACTAACAGCACCTTTCAAGGCAGGTGAAATTGCTGACCTAGAAAATGTACAGAGAACTTTCACGGCGCGCATAACGGAGATAAAACACCTCAGTTACTGGGAGCGCTTGAGGTTCCTAAACCTGTATTCCCTGGAACGCAGGCGGGAGAGATACATGATTATATACACCTGGAAAATCCTAGAGGGACTAGTACCGAACTTGCACACGAAAATCACTCACTACCAAAGCAAAAGACTTGGCAGACGATGCAACATCCCTCCAATGAAAAGCAGGGATGTCACTAGCACGTTAAGAGACCATACAATAAGTGTCAGGGGCCCGAGACTGTTCAACTGCCTCCCAGCATACATAAGGGGGATTACCAACAGACCCCTGGCAGTCTTCAAGCTGGCACTGGACAAGCACCTAAAGTCGGTTCCTGATCAGCCGGGCTGTGGCTCGTACGTTGGTTTGCGTGCAGCCAGCAGTAACAGCCTGGTTGATCAGGCTCTGATCCACCAGGCGGCCTGGTCACAGACCGGGCCGGGGGGGCGTTGACCCCCGGAACTCTCTCCAGGTAAACTCCAGATGCCACACTTCCAGAAAAATGCTGACTTTCTTCAGAGAGAATGGGCTAAACATTCTAAACTGACCTGGAAACTCTCCTGACTTCAACCCAATTGAGAATCTATGGACAATAACCAAACGCAGGATTGCAAGAAAGGACTGTTCAACTGTGAAGAAGGTAATTTCTGCTCTTAATAGGACCTAGTACTACAATGAAGAACTTGCCAAAATATGTTCTACATTGGCTGATTTTACGTCAAAGTGCACAACAATACTTATAAAAGAAAAGGGTAATCATATCTCTGATTAAATCAATTATTTTTCATATCATTGTCGTGTATTTTTCAAAAGAACATTAATTGTCCAAATAGAAGTTTTATTTCATCACTGTCCCAATTAATATGCAGACTACTGTATATATTATGTATATTAAATTCTGTCATAAAATACATCTGACCTGACCGTCTAGGCCTGGTCTAGGACCGGGCCGCGGGGGCAATGACCCCCGGAACTTAATACTGTTGACCTACACATACGCATTCAGTAATCTAAGAGAAGTGATCCCTTGAGAAATTGTGTTTGGTATTAAGAGCATGGCAACATTGTGACCTTTACAATGCTTGGATACACATTACGGAACACTCACTGGCTTACTGTGACCTTTATACTGTTTGGATACACATTACGGAACCCATACTGAGTTATTTCGAACTTTATGAGGCTTACACACATTACAGGATACACAGTGGGTTATGTTGTTCTGTGTCCCCCACACAGCCACCACTATGATAACTGCCACTATCTCTCTCACTTGTATTCTTTAGTTGGAATTCATCTCACTTGCTATCACCTGGCTCATCTAATACTTAGTGTTCGTGAGTGCAAGATGATGCAAGGAGCAAGACGTACGGGGAAGTGGATGAAATGGTCACTTACGCACATTTCGCCTCAGTTCCTCTCTCACCACTCTGACTCTTTCACACGAGAGTTGCACCAGACATTATTCCACTGTCATCTTCATGGAGTGGCGGCTCACACACTTCTCTACCTCAAGATTTACTCTTTAATTATTTACATATACATTTCAATAGCGAGGAAGACTACAAATCACTTCTTTTCATCTTGAAGCAAACAGCCGACCAGACACTACCACAAATCATTCTAGCGATTTACATTTTGTGGTTTAGGTGTGTGAGATCATTAAGGTGTGAGGTGGTGCACATGTGCATAGGTACATGTGCAGGAATGACAGTGCACGTGTGGTGGTGGAGGGAGCGAGCAGATATTACGTGCACCACACACGACTCACTGTGGTAGACTGTCTCTTCTTCCAACCCCAGCACCATCGTCGCCGCCGCCACCACCGCCACCTAAACCACCGACTCCACCACCATCACCGTAACAGCAAGATCAGCACCAGCTGCAACAGTAGTAGTACCTAGAGCAACTGTAGCAACAACAACAGCAACAATGGGAGCTGCAACAAAAGTAGGAACAGTGGCACCAAAAGCAGCAGCAAATTCAACAACAAAAGCAGCTGCTAGTTCAATAATATCAACAGCAGCAACCGGGAAGCTGCAACAACAGTAGCAACTATTACAAAAGTACCAGCAACTTCAACAATATAAACAGCAGCAGCACCTTTTCAGCTGTTTTTTCGTCTTACATTCCTCCATCGTTTCTTTCATTTTCTCTGCTTTTGTTAACATGGTTCCTCCATCCCTGCCTGACTCACCGCCATCCTCACTCCCTCCCCTTGGTTCCTGCCTACACCTTCCTTCTCTGTTTCCCCTCAACCATCTCGCTCGCTGCTTGTCTCCGTTCATCACTCATTTCATTTATTAATTTCTTCCTCCCTTCCATCTTCTCTCCTTTATTTCATCAATCCTTTCTCTCTCGAGTCATTCTCGCTTCTTCCTCTCCCTTGTTTACTGCCACTATCTATTCCCATTTTCAACCTCCTAACATCACAGATCCAATCAATTCATTCTCGACTCGATTCAGGTCTTCTGCAACCTCTGACGACCCACAATACGACATTCCCTAGTCTCACTCCCTTTTACCTCTCACATTACCCAATGCCCTCTCACGACCCCCACAACTTCTCACAGCCCTCTCTCAACATATGCTAGACCCTCTCATAACATACCCAATACCTGTCAACATCTGTGACACCAACATCTTTATAAGTGTTACGAAGATTGCTCAAAACACAGAATCACAATAATTGCACAACACAAACTAACGTGGGTTTAGAGAAGGTCGCTCGTACTTCTTACAACCGGAGAAGTAGCATACCCACTCCGACAAGTGTGACCATGGTATTATAGCACACACAATGCATGCACCAGATGGTATATGGGTCTTTAAGTTCCTAATAAATCAGACACAAAGATTATTGGTCAGTGACATTAAAGTCAAGAGGCTTCCGGTGAATAGTTCCGTCATCAGTAGTGGTGGTGGTGACGGACGTAGAATTACCGTAAACCAGCCTCTTCCTACAATTATTTAGCCTTCTTTACATTTCTGGTCCCAGTTGTGATTTGACAATGATCCAGGACGGACCGAAACCTCGTCTGAAGTTTCCTCTCCAAAGTTTGTTACTTGAGAATTATTTCAACCACGGTATTATGATAAGTAAGACGTGTGTGTCTTACTGATGAACTTGTCAGTATTGTATACCATTAATGTCACCTTATTGTTACTTGTACAACCAATATCACTTTACGGTACAACAACCTCAACCTTCATTATGAAGAACCATAAAATTAAGCAGTTTATAGTTAAGAAAAACAGTAGTGGTGGTTGTGGGTGGTGAGGGGGGGGGGTGATGGTGAGGGGGTGGTGGTGGATGGTGAGGGGTGGTGGTGGATGGTGAGGGGGTGGTGGTGGATGGTGAGGGGGTGGTGGTGGATGGTGAGGGGGTGAGGGTGGTGATGGTGAGGGGGGTGGAGGAAAGAAGTTGGGGATGTGGAAGAAGGAAGAGTGGAGGGAGAGAGGTAGGGAAGATGGATGGAAAGGAGGGAGGGAGGGAGGGTGAAAGGGAGATTGAGGGAGAGGTACGAGAAAGAATCAATATAAGTAGAGGCGATGGAAGGTTGAGTGAGGAGACGGTAAACTGGGGAGAGAGAAGAGAGAAGGGGGAAAAAGAAGGGTGAAGAGGTGCAGGAGAAAAGGGTGTTTAGAGGAGAAAAGGGAGTGTGTAGAAGAGAACAGGGAGAGAGTAGAGAAGGAGAGTGTAGAAGAGAAGGAGAGTGTGTAGAAGAGAAGGAGAGTGTAGAAGAGGAGGAGAGTGTAGAAGAGGAGAAGAAGGAGAGTGTAGAAGAGGAGAAAGGAGAGTGTAGAAGAGGAGGAGGAGGAGAGTGTAGAAGAGGAGAAGAAGGAGAGTGTAGAAGAGGAGAAGAAGGAGAGTGTAGAAGAGGAGGAAGGAGAGTGTAGGAGGAGGAGGAGAGTGTAGAGAGAGAGGAGGAGGAGAGTGTAGAAGAGGAGGAGGAGGAGAGTGTAGAAAGAGGAGGAGGAGGAGAGTGTAGAAGAGGAGGAGAGTGTAGAAGAGGAGAAAGAAGGAGAGTGTAGAAGAGGAGAAAGGAGAGTGTAGAAGAGAGGAGGAGGAGAGTGTAGAAGAGGAGAAGAAGGAGAGTGTAGAAGAGGAGAAGAAGGAGAGTGTAGAAGAGGAGAAGAAGGAGAGTGTAGAAGAAGAGGAGAGTGTAGGAAGGAGGAGAGTGTAGAAGAGGAGGAGGAGAGAGAGTGTAGAAGAGGAGGAGGAGGAGAGTGTAGAAGAGGAGGAGGAGGAGAGTGTAGAAGAGGAGAGAGGAGTAGAGAAGAGGAGAGATGTAGAAGAGGAGAGAAGGAGAGTGTAGAGAGATGAGGAGAGAGAGTGTAGAAGAGGAGGAAGGAGAGTGTAGAAGAGGAGGAGGAGGAGTGTGAGAGAGAGGAGGAGAGTGTCATGAAGAGGAGGAGGAGGAAGTGTAGAAGAGGGGAGGAAGATGTAGAGAGGGGGAGAGGAGAGTGTAGAAGAGGAGGAGGGGAGAGTGTAGAAGAGGAGGAGGAGTGGAGAGTGAGGAAGAGGAGAAGGGAGAGTGTAGAAAGGAGAAGGAGAGTGTAGAAGGAGAGAGTGTAGAAGAGGAGAAAGGGGAGAGTGTAGAAGAGGAGGAGGAGAAAGGGGAGAGTGTAGAGGGGTCATCATTAAGCCTTCACATGTTTGGCTGGCAAAGTGCCTCATCTAATTACTACATTCAAAGGAGCCCCCTGATTGGCTGATGACCAACACGCACGCATACATACATACATACGCTCGCGCGCGCGCGGTGCACAGGCGCACACACTTAATTGGTTGATGAAGCAAGACATACACCGAGCCTTTGTTTACATAATGACAGACTCAGCAGCCAGTGTAAGAGACCAAGGACAAGCATCAATACTAATACAACAACAACAATAATACAAAGGAAAAAGAAAATCTTGAAAAATGAAATAAAAGTATTGAAGAGTTCTCAACTGGAGGACAAAACAGTACACAGGTTAAGTGAAGAGTTCTCAACTGGAGGACAAAACAGTACACAGGTTAAGTGAAGAGTTCTCAACTGGAGGACAAAACAGTACACAGGTTAAGTGAAGAGTGGGAATGAGCCAAGGTTAGCTGATATTACAAACACAAGAGTAAAGGTGGACACAGAACTGGTAAAGAGTAAAGACAAACAAATGTTAGAGAGCAAAGATGGATAAAAGAACTGGTAAAACATACAGTTGATAGGGAGACAAATCCTGAAGTATACAACAAGAAAGATGAAGAAGAAATAAAGTAAAACAAAAACTAAATAGATATAACTAGCTCAGATCACAGAAAATGTCAACCAAAGTCTCGAGTAGATAAAATGATGATAGAAATAGGCAAAATATACGACAACATTCAAAAATAAAGGAAAAAACTAAACTAGAGCAGCAGGCTGTACCAGTATTAAATACGAAAATGTCAGAAGTATGCAGTAGCTGCAGCTCTGCTGCTGGTGCTGTTGCTGGTGCTGCTGCTACTGGTGCTGCTACTGCTACTGGTGCTGCTGCTGCTACTACTGCTGGTGCTGTTGCTGCTACTGTTGCTGCTGCGTGGTGTCCACACCTCAATAAACAAGTGTAAGACAACACGTGCACAGAACAACTACACAATGGATCCAAGAGCTAAACAACTTAAGTTATAATGAAGCGCTGAAAAGACTTCAGATGATGACCAGACTGATAACACGACAAGATCAACACAACATAACATTATATGATGAAGCTTCATAACAGCTTCAACATAACATTATATGAAGCTTCATAACAGCTTCAACATAACATTATATGATGAAGTTCATAACAGCTTCAACATAACATTATATGAAGTTCTAACAGCTTCAACATAACATTATATGAAGCTTCATAACAGCTTCAACATAACATTATATGATGAAGCTTCATAACAGCTTCAACATAACATTATATGAAGCTTCATAACAGCTTCAACATAACATTATATGAAGCTTCATAACAGCTTCAACATAACATATATGAAGCTTCATAACAGCTTCAACACTAACCGACTTCATAACACTCAACATATGAGCTTCATAACAGCATCAACATAACATATATAATGAAGCTTCATAACATCTTCAACATAACATTATAGCTATAACAGCTTCAACAACATGAAGCTTCATAACAGTTCAACATAATGAAGCTTCAAACAGCTTCAACATAACATAAATGAAGCTTCAAAACAGCTTCAACATAACATTAATAATAAGCTTCATAACAGCTTCAACACATTATATAATGAAGCTTCATAACAGCTTCAACATATAAGCTTCATACAGCTTCAACAATATGAATGCTTCATAACAGCTTCAACATAACATATATATGAAGCTTCATAACAGCTTCAACAAATGAACTTTATAAAGCAACTTCAAAATGAAGCTTCATAACACTTCACATATGAAGCTCATAACAGCTTCAACATAACATATAATGAAGCTTCATAACAGCTCACACATATAAAGCTTCATAACAGCTTCAACATACATATAATAGGCTTCATAAACAGCTCAACATAACATAAATGAAGCTTCATAACAGCTTCAAACATTATATAATGAGCTTCGATAACAGCTTCAACAAACATTATATAATGAAGCTTCATAAACAGCTTCAACAAACATTATATAATGAAGCTTCATAACAGCTTCAACAAACATTATATAATGAAGCTTCATAACAGTTCACTCAACAAATAATTGAAGCTTCAAAACAGCTTCAAAAACATTATATAATGAAGCTTCATAACAGCTTCAACATAACATTATATGATAAAGCTTCATAACAGCTTCAACATAACATTATATAATGAAGCTTCATAACAGCTTCAACACAACATTATATAAATGAAGCTTCATAACAGCTTCACACATTATATAATGAAGCTTCATAACAGCTTCAACACATTATATAATGAAGCTTCATAACGCTTCAACATAACATATATAATGAAGCTTCATAACAGCTTCAACACAACATTATATAATGAAGCTTCATAACAGCTTCACAAACATTATATAATGAAGCTTCATAAACAGCTTCAACATAACATTATATAATGAAGCTTCATAACAGCTTCAACATAACATTATATAATGAAGCTTCATAACAGCTTCAACACATTATATAATGAAGCTTCATAACAGCTTCAACACATTATATAATGAAGCTTCATAACAGCTTCAACACATTATATAATGAAGCTTCAACAGCTTCAAACAAAACATTATATGATAAGCTTCATAACAGCTTCAACATACATTATATAATGAAGCATCATAACAGCTTCAACACATTATATAATAAGCTTCATAACAGCTTCAACAACATATATATGAAGCTTCATAACAGCTTCAACACATTATATAATGAAGCTTCATAACAGCTTCAACATAACATTATATAATGAAGCTTCATAACAGCTTCAACACATTATATAATGAAGCTTCATAACAGCTTCAACATAACATTATATGATAAAGCTTCAACATAACATTATACGATAAAGCTTCATAACAGCTTCAACATAACATTACATAATGAAGCTTCATAACAGCTTCAACACAACATTATATAATGAAGCTTCATAACAGCTTCAACATAACATATAATGAAGCTTCGTAACAGCTTCAACATAACATTATATAATGAAGCTTCATAACAGCTTCAACACAACATTATATAATGAAGCTTCATAACAGCTTCAACATAACATTATATAATGAAGCTTCATAACAGCTTCAACATAACATTATATAATGAAGCTTCATAACAGCTTCAACATAACATATGAAGCTTCATAACAGCTTCAACATAACATTATATAATGAAGCTTCATAACAGCTTCAACATAACATTATATAATGAAGCTTCATAACAGCTTCAACATAACATTATATAATGAAGCTTCATAACAGCTTCAACATAACATATAATGAAGCTTCATAACAGCTTCAACATAACATTATAATGAAGCTTCATAACAGCTTCAACATAACATTATATAATGAAGCTTCATAACAGCTTCAACACAACATTATATAATGAAGCTTCATAACAGCTTCAACATAACATTATATAATGAAGCTTCATAACAGCTTCAACATAACATTATATAATGAAGCTTCATAACAGCTTCAACAAACATAACAAGACCACTGATAAAAATTAAAAAAAAATAGAGACGAAGGTAAATGGAGATTTTTTTTTTGCAAATATAGTATAATTATGAAATAAACTGAAAAAGGCATTAAATGCTACAACAATGAAAACTAAAAATAATGAAGCCGAGGCAGCATGAGCAAGCACGGCTTTATTCCTGTACCTACAAATAGGTAATTACCATCACTAACAAACAACTCGACTCCCAGAAAAAAAATAGGTGAGTACATTGAATAAAAACATCCCTGCCGACATTATTATTATAATTAGTATTTATTGTCAGCTAATATAAAAAAAATGTAAAAATAAAAAGAGGAAGGAAAAAGAAATATATAAAAAGATAACAAAACGGAAAATTCCGAACAAAAACAAAGAAAACATTGTTATGTACACACAGTCAACACACCTGCAATAACCTTGATTGTCACACACACAGGAGAGAGAGAGAGAGAGTGAGAGGAGAGAGAGAGGAGATAGGAGAGAGAGAGAGAGGAGAGAGAGAGAGAAGAGAGAGAGGAGAGTGATGAGAGAAGAGAGAGAGAGAGAGAGAGAGACAGAGAGAGAGAGAGACGAGAGAGAGAAGAGAAGAGAGAGTAGAGACGAGAGAGGAGAGAGAGGAGAGAGAGAGAGAGAGAGAGAGAGAGAGTGAGTAGAGAGAGAGAGAGAGAGAGAGAGAGAGAGAGAGAGAGAGAGAGAGAGAGAGACAGAGAGAGGAGAAGAGAGAGAGAGACAGAGAGAGAGGAGAGAGAGGACAGAGAGAGACAGAGAGAAGAAGAGAGACAGAGACAGAGAGAGAGAGAAGTAGAGAGAGAGAGAGAGACGAGAGAGAGAGACGAGAGAGACGAGGAGAGAGAGAAGAGAGAGAAGACAGAGAGCAGAGAGAGGAGAGAGAGGAGAGAGAGAGACAGAGAGAAGAGAGACAGAGAGAGAGACAGAAGAGAGAGAGAGAAGAGACGAGAGAGAGAGAGAGGAGAGAGACAGAGAGAGAGACAGAGAGACAGAGGGAGAGAAGAGAGAGACAGAGAGACAGAGAGGGAGAGAGAGACAGAGAGAAGAGAGAAGAGAGAGAAGAGAGACAGAGAAGAGAGCAGAGAGAGAGAGACGAGAGAGAGAGAGAGACAGAGAGAGAGAGAGAGAGAGAGAGAGGGGGGAGAGAGAGAGAGAGAGAAGAGAGAGAGAGAGAGAGAGACGAGAGGAACAGAGAGAGGCCCAGAGAAGAGACAGAGGAGAGGCGGACAGTAAGAGAGAGACAGGGGAGAGACAGAGACAGAGAGAAGTAGAGACGAGAGAGAGGAGAGACGGAGAAGAGAGAGAGAGAGAGAGAGCCCAAAGGAGAGAGACAGAGAGGAGAGACGAAGAGAGACGAGATCGAGAAGAGAGAGAGAGAGAGAGAGAGAGAGAGGAGAGAAGAGAAGAGACAGAAGAGAGAGACAGGAAGAGACAGAGAGAGAGACAGAGACAGAGAGAGAGAGACGAGAGAACAGAGAGAGAGAGACAGAGGAGACAGAGAGGAAGAGAGAGGCAGAGAGAGAGAGAGAGAGTGAGAGAGAGAGAGACAGAGAGAGAGAGAGAAGAGAGAGAGAGAGAGAGATGAGTAGAAGAAGAGAGAGAAGAGAGAGAGAGAGAGACATTAGAAAAAGCACGGCAATGGATCAGGGAATACCAGACAGGAAGGAAACAACGAGTGATGGTCCGTGATGAGGTGTTGGGATGAGTGCATGTGTCAAGTGGGGTTCCACAAAGGTCAGTCCTACGGCCGGTACTGTTTTTTGTATATGTGAATAACATGACAGAAGGGATAGAGTCCGACGTGTCCCTGTTCGCAGACAACTTGAAACTAATGAGAATAATACAAGCAGAAGAAGATCAGGAAATATTCAGTGTTGGACCAGGCTTGCAGCCTGGTCCAACACGGGGCAACATAATACACTACAGTAACAACAACAACAACAACGAGGCCACTACAGGTGACACTAGGCAACAATACACAACACTAACAACAACAACAACAAGGCCACTACAGGTGACACTAGGCAATACAATACACAACAGTAATAACTACAACAACAACAACAACGAGGCCACTACAGGTGACACTAGGCAATACAATACACAACAGTAATAACTACAACAACAACAACGAGGTCACTACAGGTGACACTAGGCAATACAATACACAACAGTAATAACAACAACAACAACGAGGTCACTACAGGTGACACTAGGCAATACAATACACAACAGTAATAACAACAACGAGGCCACTACAGGTGACACTAGGCAACACAATACACTACAGTGATAACATCAACAACAACGAGGTGACACTAGGCAACACAATACACTACAGTGATAACAACAACAACAAACGAGGTGACACTAGGCAACACAATACACTAACAGTGATAACAACAACAACAACGAGGTGACACTAGGCAACACAATACACTACAGTGATAACATCAACAACAACGAGGTGACACTAGGCAACACAATACACTACAGTGATAAAACAACAAACAACGAGGTGACACTAGGCAACACAATACACTACAGTGATAACATCAACAACAACGAGGTGACACTAGGCAACACAATACACTACAGTGATAACATCAACAACAACGAGGTGACACTAGGCAACACAATACACTACAGTGATAACAACAACAACAACAGAGGTGACACTAGGCAACACAATACACTACAGTGATAACACAACAACAAACGAGGTGACACTAGGCAACACAATACACTACAGTGATAACAACAACAACAACGAGGTGACACTAGGCAACACAATACACTACAGTGATAACATCAACAACAACGAGGTGACACTAGGCAACACAATACACTACAGTGATAACACAACAACAACGAGGTGACACTAGGCAACACAATACACTACAGTGATAACATCAACAACAACGAGGTGACACTAGGCAACACAATACACTACAGTGATAACATCAACAACAACGAGGTGACACTAGGCAACACAATACACTACAGTGATAACATCAACAACAACGAGGTGACACTAGGCAACACAATACACTACAGTGATAACAACAACAACAACGAGGTGACACTAGGCAACACAATACACTACAGTGATAACAACAACAACAACGAGGTGACACTAGGCAACACAATACACTACAGTGATAACATCAACAACAGCAAGGCCACTACAGGTGACAGATGGTAACACAATACACTAACATTCCCTCCCTTTATGTAATAATGTCCTGCTAAACCATCAATGGGAAAATATTAAAAATACTTGAACCATTTTTTACTCTCTAGTTCAATAACAATTAATGCGGTGTCAGCAACAGTATATACAAGCCTTCAACGAAAAAAAAACCGGTACGTGAAAAACAGAGTTTTATCAGCGGGTGAGAGACAGACCACTGAGGAAAGTTTCAATTTTTACAGTGTCATCAACTGACGATGGTTACCACACAACCTAGAATATCATATAATTTCACCAGTTATCTATAATCTAATAAATCATCAACGTCTAATTTGGAGACAATCTTACATACTGGCAACACTCAGGTTTCCAGTTCTTGCGGGAACTTTCTTCAATGATGAACATCGAATATGAAGTAATGTGCTTCATATTTGTATCAAGACTTTAGTGTCTTGTTTGTAAGCAATTCACAAGTATGTGGTGGTGGACTGGTAACAATTAATACAAGTCAATTATTTAAATTTCTGAATAAACTTTTTTTTTATAATTCGTTTGGAGTCATTGGCCATATTAACACACTGGCCGTCTCCCACCAAGGTAGAGTGACCCGACAAAGAGCACACTTTCACTGTCGCTCATTCAATCACTTGCCAGAAGGGCGCCGCCATCACAGTTCAGATGACATGCAAGCCACAAGCGACTTGTATAGCAGAGCCGAAGATTCAGTCAGCATGTAGGGAGAGTAGCAGCCTGTTGGGGGTGGCATCCTGTGTGGTGAGTGGCACTGTTCAAAGAGAAGAGGCCCTCACCCTTGGCACAAGTCACTCACACCCTACTACCGAGTCTCAGGGAAAGGTCACCGAGGTAAGGTACTACCAAGCCTCAGCGTCGGGGAGAGGTCACCGAGGTAAGGTACTACCAAGCCTCAGCGTCGAGGAGAGGTCACTAAGGTAAGGTACTACCAAGCCTCAGCGTCGGGGAGAGGTCACCGAGGTAAGGTACTACCAAGCCTCAGCGTCGGGGAGAGGTCACCGAGGTAAGGTACTACCAAGCCTCAGCGTCGGGGAGAGGTCACCGAGGTAAGGTACTACCAAGCCTCAGCGTCGGGGAGAGGTCACCGAGGTAAGGTACTACCAAGCCTCAGCGTCGGGGAAAGGTCACCGAGGTAAGGTACTACCAAGCCTCAGCGTCGGGGAGAGGTCACTAAGGTAAGGTACTACCAAGCCTCAGCGTCGGGGGTGGGAAGAGGTCACTGAGGTAAGGTATAACCAAGCCTCAGCGTCGGGAGAGGTCACTAAGGTAAGGTACTACCAAGCCTCAGCGTCGGGGAGAGGTCACTGAGGTAAGGTACTACCAAGCCTCAGCGTCGAGGAGAGGTCACTAAGGTAAGGTACTACCAAGCCTCAGCGTCGGGGAGAGGTCACTGAGGTAAGGTACTACCAAGCCTCAGCGTCGAGGAGAGGTCACTAAGGTAAGGTACTACCAAGCCTCAGCGTCGGGGAGAGGTCACGAGGTAAGGTACTACCAAGCCTCAGCGTCGAGGAGAGGTCACTAAGGTAAGGTACTACCAAGCCTCAGCGTCGGGGAGAGGTCACTGAGGTAAGGTACTACCAAGCCTCAGCGTCGAGGGGGAGGTCACTAAGGTAAGGTACTACCAAGCCTCAGCGTCGGAGAGAGGTCACTGAGGTAAGGTATACCAAGCCTCAGCGTCGAGGAGAGGTCACTAAGGTAAGGTACTACCAAGCCTCAGCGTCGGGGAGAGGTCACTGAGGTAAGGTACTACCAAGCCTCAGCGTCGAGGAGAGGTCACTAAGGTAAGGTACTACCAAGCCTCAGCGTCGGGGAGAGGTCAATGAGGTAAGGTACTACCAAGCCTCAGCGTCGAGGAGAGGTCACTAAGGTAAGGTACTACCAAGCCTCAGCGTCGGGGAGAGTCACTGAGGTAAGGTTTCTACCAAGCCTCAGCGTCGAGGAGAGGTCACTAAGGTAAGGTACTACCAAGCCTCAGCGTCGGAGAGAGGTCACTGAGGTAAGGTACTACCAAGCCTCAGCGTCGAGGAGAGGTCACTAAGGTAAGGTATACCAAGCCTCAGCGTCGGGGAGAGGTCACTGAGGTAAGGTACTACCAAGCCTCAGCGTCGAGGAGAGGTCACTAAGGTAAGGTACTACAAGCCTCAGCGTCGGGGAGAGGTCACTGAGGTAAGGTACTACCAAGCCTCAGCGTCGAGGAGAGGTCACTAAGGTAAGGTACTACCAAGCCTCAGCGTCGGGGGAGAGGTCACTAAGGTAAGGTACTACAAGCCTCAGCGTCGGGGAGAGGTCACTGAGGTAAGGTACTACCAAGCCTCAGCGTCGAGGAGAGGTCACTGAGGTAAGGTACTACCAAGCCTCAGCGTCGGGGAGAGGTCACTGAGGTAAGGTACTACCAAGCCTCAGCGTCGAGGAGAGGTCACTAAGGTAAGGTACTACCAAGCCTCAGCGTCGAGGAGAGGTCACTGAGGTAAGGTACTACCAAGCCTCAGCGTCGAGGAGAGGTCACTGAGGTAAGGTACTACCAAGCCTCAGCGTCGGGGAGAGGTCACTGAGGTAAGGCAGCGAGGGTGATCTAGTAATTACCTGAGTAATGAGAGATTCATTACCTCTTAAGAGCTGTTTAAATTTCTTGTTAAACTAAGTAGTCACAATATCACGATCATTATTCCATTAATTTTCATTTTCCTGACTCCCTCTCCTCTCCCATTTATTCCTGGACCTTTCCTGTTCCTCCTCCCCCACCCTTTCCCCGAAAACCCTCAAATCTTTCCCCTCACCTACCCTTTATTCCTAGGTCTTTTCCGCTTCCCCTCCCTCTCCCCTTTATTCCTGAATTTTCCCCCCCCCATCACTTTTTATTCTTATTTTTCCCCTCCCGATCTTTATTTCTAAACCTTCCCCTTCCCTTACTTTTTGTTATTCTTGAAATCTTTCCCCTCTCCCTCATCTTTATTCCAGATTTTTTTCCCTCACCTCTCCTATATTCCTGAGTCCTTTCCCTTCCATTTACCCCGCTCCCCGCTGTTCCTCTTCCCTGCTCCCTGATCTCCCTGGCAACATGTTTACCCCGGGCCTTGTTCGTATTGTCGGTGTAGGCAGGACAGGTGTGTGACGGCATCGTTCCTTCATTCATAATCTACACACCAGCATCTTCTCTCTCACATCTTAGCAGGAGACTCGTGTGACTAAGTCCTTCCTCCAGGAACAATAATCCACCTGGTTGAGGTGTCACTGTGTTTAGGTATGTCATGTCTTCTAATATGTCACTAATACGTTTTCGTTATGGTTTTTTGATTTGGTGTTCCTGTATCACCAGTGATTCCAAGACTTATTAAATATATTCTTGCTTAATGATAATTCAGGATGTTTCTGTTGGCGTGTGTGGGGGGGGGGGAAGGAAGTGATAAAATTTTAAGTCACTATCGGTAATAATACTTTTGTATGATAATGGATGTCGAATGTTGCGTGAGAGTGTAATACCACTGTAATGTATGGTGTGTATGAGTGTAATACCACTGTAATGTATGGTGTGTATGAGTGTAATACCACTGTAATGTATGGTGTGTATGAGTGTAATACCACTGTAATGTATGGTGTGTATGAGTGTAATACCACTGTAATGTATGGGGTTTTTGTTTTGGGGTATGAGTGTAATACCACTGTAATGTATGGTGTGTATGAGTGTAATACCACTGTAATGTATGGTGTGTGTGAGTGTAATACCACTGTAATGTATGGTGTGTTGAGTGTAATACCACTGTAATGTTTGGTGTGTGAGAGTTTAATACCACTATAATGTATGGTGTGTATGAGTGTAATACACTGTATGTTTTGGTGTGTTGTGGGGTGTAATTACCACTGTAATGTATGGTGTTTTGGGTGTATACCACTGTAATGTTATGGTGTGTATGAGTGTATACACTGTAATGTATGGTGTGTTGAGTGTCATACCACTGTAATGTATGGTGTGTATGAGGTAAGTACCACTGTAATGTTTGGTGTGTACGAGTGTAATCCACTGTAATGTATGGTGTGTGAGAGTGTAATACCACTGTAATGTATGGTGTGTGATGAGTGTAATACCACGTAATGTTGGTGTGTATGAGTGTATACCACTGTAATGTATGGTGTGTGAGAGTGTAATACCACTGTATGTATGTGGTGTGAGTGTATACACTGTAATGTATGGTGTGTATGAGTGTAATCCACTGTAGATGTCATGGTGTGTTATGAGTGTGTAATACCTACTGTAATGTATGGTGTAGATGATCTGTGTATGGTGGTATGAGTGTAATACACTGTATGTGTGTGTAGAGTGTAATACCACTGTAATGTATGGTGTGTGAAGTGTAATACCACTGTAATGTAGGTGTGTATGTATACCCTTATTGTATGGTGTGATGAGTGTAATACCACTGTAATGTATGGTGTGTAGGTGTAATACCACTATATGTATGGTGTGTGAGTGTAATACCACTATAATGTATGGTGTGTGGAGTGTAATACCAACTGTAATGTATGGTGTGTGAGTGTAATACCACTATATGTATGGTGTGTGTGAGTGTAATACCACTATAATGTATGGTGTTGAGTGTAATAACCACTATAATGTATGGGTGTGTGAGTGTAATACCACTATAATGTATGGTGTGTGTGAGTGTAATACCACTATAATGTATGGTGGTGTGTAGTGTAATACACTTAATGTATGGTGTGTGAGTGTAATACATCTGTAATGTATGGGTGTGGTGTAATACCACTATAATGTATGTTTGTATACCTGTATGTTGGTGTGTAGAGTGTAATACCACTATAATGTATGGTGTGTGAGTGTAATACCACTATAATGTATGGTGGTGAGTGTAATACACTTAATGTATGGTGTGAGTGTAATACCACTGTATGTATGGGTGTGTAGAGTGTAATACCACTTAATGTATGGTGTGTGTGAGTGTATTACCACTGTAATGTATGGGTGTGGTGTATACCACTTATGTATGTGTGTGAGTGTAATCCTGTAATGTATGGTGTTGAGTGTAATACCACTATATGTATGGTGTGTGAGGTTATACCACTGTAATGTATGGTGTGTGGAGTGTAATACCACTAATGTATGGTGTGTGTGAGTGTAATACCACTGTAATGTATGGTGTGTGAGTGTAATACCACTGTAATGTATGGTGTGTGGAGTGTAATACCAACTATAATGTATGGTGTGTAGAGTGTAATACCACTGTAATGTATGGTGTGTGAGTGTAATCCACTTATAATGTATGGTGTGTGAGGTGTAATACCACTGTAATGTATGGTGTGTGTGAGTGTAATACCACTATAATGTATGGTGGTGAGAGTGTAATACCACTTAATGTATGGTGTGTAAGTGTAATACCACTGTAATGTATGTGTTGTGTGAGTGTAATACCACTGTAATGTATGGTGTGTGTGAGAGTGTAATACCACTGTAATGTATGGTGTGTGTGAGTGTATACCACTTAATGTATGGTGTGTGAGTGTAATACCACTGTAATGTATGGTGAGTGAGTGTGAATACCACTGTAATGTTATGGTGAGTGTAATACCACTATAATGTATGGTGTGTGTGAGTGTTAATACCACTGTAATGTATGGGTGAGTGTAATACCACTTAATGTATGGTGTGTGTGAGTGTTATACCACTATAATGTATGGTGTGGTGAGGTGTAATACCACTAGTAATGTATGGTGGTGTGTGAGTGTAATACCACTTAATGTATGGCTGTGTGTGAATGTAGGTTGTAATACCACTTATATGTATGGTGTGTGTGAGTGTTAATACCACTGTAATGTATGGTGTGTGGAGTGTAATACCACTATAATGTATGGTGTGTGAGTGTAATACACTTTAATGTATGGTGGTGAGTGTATACCACTTAATGTATGGTGATGTAATACACTGTAATGTAGGTGTGTGTGAGTGTAATACCACTATAAGTAGTGTGTTGAGTGTAATACCACGTAATGTATGCGTGTAGTGTAATACCACTATAATGTATGGTGTGTGAGTGTAATACCACTTAATGTATGGTGTGTGAGTGTTAATACCACTATAATGTATGGTGGTGTGAGTGTAATACCACTATAATGTATGGTGTGTGAGTGTAATACCACTATAATGTATGGTGTGTGGAGTGTAATACCATTAATGTATGGTGTGAGTGTAATACCATTATGTATGTGTGTGTGAGTGTATACCACTAAAGTATGGTGTGTGAGTGTATAACACTGTAATGTATGGTGGTGGTGTAATACCACTATAATGTATGGTGTGAGTGTAATACCACTGTAATGTATGGGTGTGTGTGAGTGTAATACCACTATAATGTATGGTGTGTGTAGAGTGTAATACCAGTAATGTATGGCGTGTGAGTGTAATACCACTTAATGTATGTGTGTGTGAGTAATACCCTGTAATGTATGGTGTGTGAGTGTAATACCACTATAATGTATGGTGTGTGAGAGTGTAATACCACTATAATGTATGGTGTGTGAGTGTAATACCACTATAATGTATGGTTGTGTGAGTGTAATACCACTATAATGTATGGTGTGGTGTAATACCACTATAATGTATGGTGTGTGTGAGTGTAATACCACTATAATGTATGGTGTGTGAGAGTGTAATACCACTGTAATGTATGGTGTGTGAGTGTAATACCACTATAATGTATGGTGTGTGAGTGTAATACCACTATAATGTATGGTGTGTGTGAGTGTAATACCACTATAATGTATGGTGTGTTAGAGTGTAATACACTATATGTATGGTGTGATGGTGTAATACCACTTAATGTATGGTGTGTGGGTAATACCACTATAATGTATGGTGTGTGAGAGTGTAATACCACTATAATGTATGGTGTGTGAGAGTGTAATACCACTATAATGTATGGTGTGTGAGAGTGTAATACCACTGTAATGTATGGTGTGTGAGATGTAATACACTTAATGTAGGTGTGAGTGTAATACACTATAATGTATGGTGTGTGAGTGTATACCACTTAATGTATGGTGTGTGAGAGTGTAATACCACTGTAATGTATGGTGTGTGAGAGTGTAATACCACTATAATGTATGGTGTGTGGAGTGTAATACCACTATAATGTATGGTGTGTGAGTGTAATACCACTATAATGTATGGTGTGTGTGAGTGTAATACCACTGTAATGTATGGTGTGTGAGAGTGTAATACCACTATAATGTATGGTGTGTGAGTGTAATACCACTTATGTATGGTGTGAGAGTGTATACCACTATAATGTATGGTTGTGAGTGTAATACCACTATAATGTATGGTGTGTGAGTGTAATACCACTATAGTATGGTGTGTGAGTGTAATCACACTGTAAGTATGGTGTGTGAGTGTAATACCACTATAATGTATGGTGTGTGAGTGTAATACCACTGTAATGTATGGTGTGTGAGTGTAATACCACTGTAATGTATGGTGTGTGAGAGTGTAATACCACTATAATGTATGGTGTGTGAGTGTAATACCACTGTAATGTATGGTGTGTGAGAGTGTAATACCACTATAATGTATGGTGTGTGAGTGTAATACCACTGTAATGTATGGTGTGTGTGAGTGTAATACCACTATAATGTATGTTGTGTGAGAGTGTAATACCACTATATTGTATGGTGTGTGAGTGTAATACCACTGTAATGTATGGTGTGTGTGAGTGTAATACCACTATAATGTATGGTGTGTGAGTGTAATACCACTATAATGTATGGTGTGTGAGTGTAATACCACTGTAATGTATGGTGTGTGAGAGTGTAATACCACTTATAATGTATGGTGTGTGAGTGTAATACACTATTATGTATGGTGTGTGAGTGTAATACCACTGTAATGTATGGCATTGTATGGTGTGTGAGTGTAATACCACTGTAATGTATGGTGTGTGGAGTGTTAATTACCACTATAATGTATGGTGTGTGAGTGTAATACCACTGTAATGTATGGTGTGTGAGTGTAATACCACTGTAATGTATGGTGTGTGAGGTGTAATAATACCACTATAATGTATGGTGTGTGAGTGTAATACCACTGTAATGTATGGTGTGTGAGAGTGTAATACCACTATAATGTATGGTGTGTGAGTGTAATACCACTATAATGTATGGTGTGTGAGTGTAATACCACTGTAATGTATGGTGTGTGAGAGTGTAATACCACTATAATGTATGGTGTGTGAGTGTAATACCACTGTAATGTATGGTGTGTTAGTGTAATACCACTGTAATGTATGGTGTGTGAGTGTAATACCACTATAATGTATGGTGAGTGTAATACCACTATAATGTATGGTGTGTGAGTGTAATACCACTGTAATGTATGGTGTGTGAGTGTAATACCACTATAATGTATGGTGTGTGTAATGCCACTGTAATGTATGGTGAGTGTAATACCACTGTAATGTATGGTGTGTGAGTGTAATACCACTATAATGTATGGTGTGTGAGTGTAATGCCACTGTAATGTATGGTGAGTGTAATACCACTGTAATGTATGGTGTGTGAGTGTAATACCACTGTAATGTATGGTGTGTGAGTGTAATACCACTATAATGTATGGTGTGTGAGTGTAATACCACAATAATGTATGGTGTAATACCACTGTAATGTATGGTGTGTGAGTGTAATACCACTATAATGTATGGTGTGTGAGTGTAATACCACTGTAATGTATGGTGAGTGTAATACCACTATAATGTATGGTGTGTGAGTGTAATACCACTGTAATGTATGGTGTGTGAGTGTAATACCACTGTAATGTATGGTGAGTGTAATACCACTATAATGTATGGTGTGTGAGTGTAATACCACTGTAATGTATGGTGTGTGAGTGTAATACCACTGTAATGTATGGTGTGTGAGTGTAATACCACTATAATGTATGGTGTATACCTGTATGTATGGTGTGTGATATACCACTGTAATGTATGGTGTGTGAGTGTAATACCACTGTAATGTATGGTGAGTGTAATACCACTATAATGTATGGTGAGTGTAATACCACTGTAATGTATGGTGTGTGAGTGTAATACCACTATAATGTATGGTGTGTGAGTGTAATACCACTGTAATGTATGGTGTGTGAGTGTAATACCACTATAATGTATGGTGTGTGTGAGTGTAATACCACTATAATGTATGGTGTGTGAGTGTAATACCACTGTAATGTATGGTGTGTGAGTGTAATACCACTGTAATGTATGGTGTGTGAGTGTAATACCACTGTAATGTATGGTGTGTGAGTGTAATACCACTATAATGTATGGTGTGTAGTGTTAATACCACTGTAATGTATGGTTGTGGCGAGTGTAATACCACTGTAATGTATGGTGGTGATGTAATACCACTATAATGTAATGTGTGAGTGTAATACCACTATAATGTATGGTGTGTGAGTGTAATACCACTATAATGTATGGTGTGTGAGTGTAATACCATTGTAATATATGGTGTGTGAGTGTAATACCACTGTAATGTATGGTGTGTGAGTGTAATACCACTGTAATGTATGGTGAGTGTAATACCACTATAATGTATGGTGTGTGAGTGTAATACCACTGTAATGTATGGTGTGTGAGTGTAATACCACTATAATGTATGGTGTGTGAGAGTGTAATACCACTATAATGTATGGTGTGTGAGAGTGTAGTACCACTATAATGTATGGTGTGTGAGTAATACCACTATAATGTATGGTGTGTGTGTAATACCACTATAATGTATGGTGTGTGAGTGTAATACCACTGTAATGTATGGTGAGTGTAATACCACTGTAATGTATGGTGTGTGAGTGTAATACCACTATAATGTATGGTGTGTGTGAGTGTAATACCACTGTAATGTATGGTGTGTGAGTGTAATACCACTATAATGTATGGTGTGTGAGTGTAATACCACTATAATGTATGGTGTGTGAGTGTAATACCACTGTAATGTATGGTGTGTGAGTGTAATACCACTGTAATGTATGGTGTGGATATTACGTGTTTAGGGTCATATTTGGTTCTTGTGTATTTAATCTGTTTGTGTATTTATACCACCTTAGTATTGATCGTTTTAAAATAAAATATAAAAAAAAATCCACTCACCAGTACTCTCTATCGCATTTATTCTCATATAAACTATTTAATTTACGTCTTCTACCTACTCCTTCCAATCCTCTGTTCCATCCGGACTATTTCAACACCCGAAAATAGTTTCCCCCCCTCCTCCCACTTCCCCCCCCCCCCCCCCCTCTTCTCTCTCTCTCTCTTCTCTCTCATCTCTCTCTCTATCTCTCTCTCTCTCCTCTCTCTCTCTCTACTCTCTCTCTCTTTCTCCTCTCATCTCCTCTCTCTCCTCCTCTCTTCTCTCTCTCTCTCTCTCTCTCTCTCTCTCTCTCTCTCTCTCTCTCTCTTCTCTCTCTCTCTCTCTCTCTCTCTCTCTCTCCGTGATAAGGTCCTTCCATACTCTGGCTTGCCACTGCTCAATATCTGTGCTAAAACTCTGCCTCAGAAGACTCCAAACATCAGTAACACGATACTGCATTTCAAGTCTTTAGAGTTCCTGTCACCTTCTTACTATTCTCATTTATCCTCATGTTCATCCAATCTTCTAACAAGAAAAATGGCAGGCTGGATAACAAGGTATTACTCAAGAGACGTCAAACTAATTGTGATACCAACAGTGCACAAGTGCACTTACCAGACTCACGACAGCAATAAACAGCAGACCAAGTGAATTTGCAGCCATCCACAATGTACAGAATTTTTCAATGAAAATTACTGAAAGGTCTGACTCCAAACCTACACACAACACACACACACACACACACACACACACACCACACACACACACACACACACACACACACACACAGTTCAACTAGTACACTGTCACTTTTCAACACACATGTAACTATACTTACACATATAGCCAGCATACTAGAGACAAACTTATAACGACGTTTCGGTCTGATTTGGACAATTAACTAGTCGCATCTTTGACCGGAAATACTTGTTAACTGCCTGATCAGACTGTTACTATGGCCTAATCTACCACTTTCTGTATTATTATTATTATTATAATCAAGGGGGAAGCGCTAAACCCGGAGGATTATACAGCGCCTGGGGGGGGGGGGGATGTGGAAGGCATTCAGGCTTAATTCGGGGAACTGGAGCACAGATCCAATTCCCTAAATCAAGAGCCCCTCACCAACATCAAGGAACCTTCCTTGAGGGGAGAACCACTTTCTGTAGATATTAACAGCTTCCTCGTGGAAACTACGCTTGATCTGGCAACTGTTCTTATATATGATGTTCTTATATACAAGTCTTGGGAAGCGGATGTTGCTACAGTACTCTTTAATTATGCCTATGACACCCATGGTTTCCTTTGCGTTTATACTACACTTACTATTGTATCTCTCATTTCATTAAGTTGTTCTGGTAGTGCAGAATGGGGACATGACCCTCATATATTATCCATGAATATATTACCAGAGTATATTCTAAATACATTAAGGTGATCCTACTAGTTTAAATATAATACTGATTCTCCTGGCTTCAAATAGTTAATATATATTTTTTAACTTTTTGCAAACTGCTTCTGGTCTGGCTGACAGTTGTGTCTATGTTGGACTGCACGCAGCGAGCACCAACAGTGACTCGCCACACCGTTACCCAGGATGTGGTGAAAGAGCAGCAGTATTAATGATCACCAGAACGATCAGGCAGTAGAATCTAGGCAGCACAAGTTATTAATAAAGTGGCTGTAGTGGCCTCTCCCTCCATCAAACACAACTATATTTAACTGGGTCTGTTCCAAGGACATGTTTTCCACCAGCTTCTTCCACAGAGTGGACACCCTACCTGCCGGGGACATGCAACACTATAAACCTTTGTCTTTGTCTCTGCCTTGTTTAATGCGATTACAACACATGTTACCCCAGAGTGGTGAAGGTAGGAGTGGGTCACTGTTTAATGGTATCCCGGGTCACTGCCCCCACCATCCCGTACAATACGTGCTGTTGATTCCGGGGTCATCCCCTCGTGGCCCGCTCTCGGATCAGGCCTCCTGGTTAATGGCGTGATTAATCGGCTATTGAGGCTAGCAGCACGTAAAGGTGGCACAGTCCGGCTGCTCAGGACATGATTCGAGGCATTTATTAAGTTCCTTATGAAAGATCTTCGCCTGTGATTTACTTATGACGGTTACGATGAATCTTCTGCCCCGTAGCCCGGCTTGAGGCCAGGCTTTCCTGATTAATCAAGCTGTTTGTGCTTGTTCCTGCAGGCAGAGCCACATAACCATAACAACCTGGGTGATCCAGCACTTGTAGTAAGAAGCTCTCCAGCTGAGGAGTCTTGGACCAAGGATGCTGACACAGTGTTCTCTAATTGCACTCATGGCCCCCCTACTCTTCACTGGCTCTATTCCATACTTTCTCCCATATCTTTCACTTCAGTAAGTTATTACAGTAGTTTTCAGGTTATGAACCAGACCCTCGAGTATCCTTCTGGTACATATTAACTTAAAGAGAGCCACCTCTGGTCACCATCATAATAAAAAAATAGCAGTTTTCATTTTGATTTCCAATACATTTCAAAGCTGGATTTCCCCCATAATAATTTTGACAGTGTTATTTCTAATTATGGGCCATTAAAAAATAAAAAAAATATTTATAACTGATAATATACATGACTGACTTCTTGTTGCGTTAAATTCTCTACTTTAGATCGTAGTGCAGAAGAATGATAAATAGGAAAACCAGTCACAAGAATGTCCGGGTAAGACTCGTAAATGAAACATGGCGATACAATCACCTAGAGTTTATTGTTTGATGTCACTTTTTTAGCTACAGAGGGAGGGGGAGCGGGTGGGGTAGGGAGGGGTGGGGGTGGGGGAGGGGGAGCGGGTGGGGGAGAGGGAGGTGGTGGGGAGGGGGAGGGGGAGGGGTGGGGGAGGGAGCGTGGGTGGGGGAGGGTGGGGGGGGGGAGCCGGGTGGGGGAGGGGGAGCGGGTGGGGGAGGGGGAGCGGGTGGGGGAGGGGGAGCGGGTGGGGTAGGGGGAGGGGGTGGGAGAGGGGGGAACGGGGAGGGAAGTAGTGGTGGAAGGAGAGAATGAAAGTACACTACAATATGTTCTATGAAGACATCAATGAGAAACTTTCGCTTGAGTAATAATTAAGTACGACGTTATCGTGAATTTAGAGGACAAGAGCTGCAGCTGCCTTGTTTTTATGTGACACTGTAAATAACTAAGGAAAATGTCGGCAGCTGGGTCCCGCTAGTGCCCTGGGTATTGTCTGCTAGGTACCACCAACACTACCCTTTCTAACACCAACACCCTTACCACCACCACCACCGCCCCTCCCCCACTATCCTCCTCATCACCACCAACACAACCCTCCCTAACAATACACTTTCCACCACACCACCACTACTACTACTACTACCACCCTCCCCAACAGCATTATCATCCTTCCATCGCTATTATTGAAACTTATCAAGGAGTATTTTTGAAGCCAGTGATCTGATAATTGCTCTTATACGAAAGGTAGTTGAAAATACTTGGACCCTACGTATGAGAGTTCTCTCACTGTACTTATTGCACCTCTGCTTGTCAATTGGATTATTTTCCAACGGTCTACCATGCCTCCAATTTTTGTAGGGAGTTATTTCAACGTGTATATTTGTTTATAGTCCCTCTAGAATTTTGTTGGTGCAACTAATGACAACGCTGAGGAACGTACAATTACCACAAATACTTAACTTTTTCTGAGACGCCTCTCATTATACACTCCTGAATTTTGTTCTTTGTGTCCGTTTGTTTACAACATTCACCCTGTCCTTCAACGCCCTTCCCCTCCCTCCCTAGCTTCCTCAAATACCCCCTTCCCATCCTTCCCCAAATACCCCTTCCCCTCCTCCCTCAAATACCCCATTCCACTACTAGTCAGCAGGCAGGAGTAGCAGGACACTGGCCATCGAGGTCAGTATCAGCGAAGGTCGACTGCGATGGTAGTCTCCCTCAGTCTGACGCTGCCAGGGACAAAGTACGGGTAGGGAACAACACTTACAATGGGGGAGGGAAGAAAGAGTAGAGATGGAGAGAGAGAGAGAGAGAGAGAGAGAGAGAGAGAGAAGAGAGAGAGAGAGAGAGAGAGAAACAGAGACAGAGAGAAACAGAGATAGAGACAGAGAGAAACAGAGATAGAGACAGACAGGAAGTTGAGAGATTTAAAAATCACTTTGACCTGAGAGATCAGTCGGCGATCTTGACAATACAAACAAAAACATAAGGAAATACAAGATAAATTAAGTAACAACAATACCAAATGCTAACATGAACAAAACAAATAAATACTATCATCACACGAAGTTAAAATAACTTACACTAGTTAAAAACTCGGTTATACTGTCAGTCACAAAGGTTCCTCGAGGTCCCTACAGACAACCTAATAATTATACAACAAAGAAAAAATGACTTCACTGAAGTTGCCAAAACTGTGAGCAGTTGCAATGTGTTCCATAATCAGCTGCCCAATCCTCAATCGAGAGTATTATTGTATTCATTAAGGCACTAAACCTTTATGGGGAATACAGCGCTAGTCCTCAATCAAGACAAAATAATCTCAGAGTGAGGATTCCTGGTGAGGGATGATGGGTAAGCACACATCCTGTGGGACACCGTGTAACTTGTTGCTCGACACTTCCCAAGAACATAGCTGTATATTTCATCACTTTATTCATTGTGAGGGAGATGTCAACTAGATTATCTGTAGGCAGTTCTGGGGGGCACTGCCCCCATGGCCCAGTATCAGACCAGGCCTTTTGGATGTCTGCCTGATCCATCAGGTTATTCATGCTGGTTGCCCAGTCACCAATATTCCATTTCCACTAATTCAGATGTTTAGCTGAAGATGTATATGCAGTGAATGGCAGTCTAATACAAATTATTGTGGGACGTCAGTGCTGTTGGTCTATAATTTATCTGACACTTTACTAACTTTGCAGAGTGGGGCTACATCAGAGGTTTTTACATGACTGTCCAGACTCCACCGCCACACGATATAATGTCTTTGCTTTAAGTTCTTGAGGAATACGATTATAATAAAAACTAAGCGCTAAACCCACCAGGGTCGCACAGCTCTGTTAAGGAATGCTAGTTCAACGAGTCTGGGTCTGGGGCAGAAATTCTGGAGATGTAGGCAGAGTATTGAGCCTCGTTCATGAAATTATTATTTTGACTTTCAATCTTTTCTAATTAATACTTCACTATACAGCGAGTTGTATTGTGGCGAGTATTTTGCTCATTTCTATGTTATCATCAGTATTTGAAAAAGAGATCCTACTACATGTGGTGTTTGTCCTGGACTTTTCACGTGAAAAGATATTTTGGGTTTCTCTCAATTTCATTATTGTTTTTCTTTTTTTTTCCTCCTCCAATCACTTCTGGACTCATACGATTCATTCAGTTTAAGATCATTGTTTACTATTTCCTTTACTGGCGTTTCTTTTTACTCTTGGGAAAGTCTGTAACCTTGAGAAGTTCCGTGATTCTTGCGTTCACCCGTAGAAGGAGCGTCTCTCTCTCTCTCTCTCTCTCTAGCTTTAGTCTTCTCTTCTTTACCACACTTCTCGTTTCGTTGAGCTGATGCTCTCCAGACACTGGTTCAAATCCATGATACTCTCACTATCTTCCCAGCATATTTCATTAAGGTCATGGTTATAGTCCCAACTTATTTATTTTTTAAATTCGAACGTGTTGACCCTCGTGAGTGTTTGTATTGGGTTGCTGAAGTTCAGTGTGTGTGTAGGATGAGTTGAGGCAAATTGATCACAGTCAAAACATTTTTTACATGTTAGTGGTCATTCAAAATGCTTCCTAAGATCTCTGTTATTAAAGAATTTACGTTCCATTTTAGGTGTCAAATTTAAATCGCCAGCAGCAGGAAGTTTTGGGACTGGGTATGAAAGATTTTCAAAGCTGTATCTGATTTTCAGTAATTGATTATTAAATTACAGGGAACTGGTATCTGGTGGTTAATATTCAAGAGTAAATATTTTTATTTTCAATCATTGCCAAAATTATTTGTGTTCAATAGTAGAGTGAAAATTAGAGGCTCTTTAAAATATAGACCAACACTTTCTCTAATGTTGATTACTTTCTCGGAAGTCCCTCAATATGTGCCCGGCTATCCATTTATCGTTATCATTCGACTCGGCGAGTCAAATGATAACCGCTCCAGGCACAGCACGACCCATTTATCACCGCTCCAGGCACAGCACTACACATTTGTCACCGCTCCAGGCACAGCACTACACATTTGTCACCGCTCCAGGCACAGCACGACACATCACCGCCCCAGGCAGCACACAACACCTTTATCACCGCTCCAGGCACAGCACGACACATCACCGCCCCAGGCACAGCACAATCACCTTTATCACCGCCCCAGGCACAGCACGACACATCACCGCCCCAGGCACAGCACAATACCTTTATCACCGCCCCAGGCACAGCACGACACATCACCGCCCCAGGCACAGCACGACACATCACCGCCCCAGGCACAGCACGACACATCACCGCCCCAGGCACAGCACGACACATCACCGCCCCAGGGACGCACAATACCCTTTTTTCACCGCCCCAGGACAGACGACACATCCCGCCCCGGGACAGCACAAACCTT
>NC_069461.1:30001686-30052561 GCF_026875155.1 Cherax quadricarinatus | reverse complement strand
ACAACACTCCAAACCCCTCCACAACCTTTGCAGTTTTCTTTAGAATCTCCCATAACACAGTATCATCAGCAAAAAGTAACTGTCCAATTCCCATTTTGTATTTGATTCCCCATAATTTAATCCCACCCCTCTCCGAACACCATAGCATTTACTTCTTTTACGACCCCATCTAATAAATATATTAAACAACCATGTGACATTACACATCCCTGTCTAAGACCTACTTTTACCGGGAAGTAGTCTCCCTCTATTCTACACACCCTAACCTGAGCCTCACAATCCTCATAAAAACTCTTTACAGCATTTAGTAACTTACCACCTATTCCATATACTTGCAACATCTGCCACATTGCTCCCCTATCCACTCTATCATATGCCTTTTCTAAATCCATAAATGCAATAAAAACTTCCCTACCTTTATCTAAATACTGTTCACATAAATGCTTCAATGTAAACACTTTATCTACACATCCCCTACCCACTCTGTAACCTCCTTGCTCATCCGCAATCCTACATTCTGTCTTACCTCTAATTCTTTCAATAATATCCCTACCGTACACTTTTCCTGTTATACTCAATAAACTTATTCCTCTCCACTGAAACTCTCCCACCCCCTTCAGCTTTGTTTCACTTAAAGCCAGGACATCCAGCTTCTTCTCATTCGTAACACCCACAATCATCTCTTTCTTATCATTTGCACAACATCCACGCACATTCAAACTTCCCACTTTGACAATTTTCTTATTCTTTTTAGTAATCTTTACAGGAAAAGGGGCCACTAGCCCATTGTTCCCGGCATTTTAGTTGACTTTTACAACACGCATGGCTTACGGAGGAAAGATTCTTATTCCACTTCCCCATGGATATAAAAGGAAAAGTAATAAGACCAAGAACTATTAAGATAAAATCAAAGAAAACTCAGATGAGTGTGTATAAGTAAACGTGTACATGTATGTGTAGTGTGACCTAAGTGTAAGTAGAAGTAGCAAGACATACCTGTAATCTTGCATATTTATGAGATAGACAAAAAACACCAGCAATCCCACCATCGTGTAAAACATTTACAGGCTTTTGTTTTACATTCACTTGGCAGGACGGTAGTACCTCCCTGGGTGGTTGCTGTCTACCAACCTACTACATTATATATATATATAATATATATATATAATATAATATATATATATATATTCACACACCAGACCAGTATCTATACACAACACAAGATAACTCAGTGTTGATTATGATACAGTGTTGTAGAGTACTGACCACTAGCCACTTAGAGGCGGAGAAAACACTTGCAGACATGCATATTACATATGTAAAATTGGTCAATTAGCATCTACTCGGCACGACATTATATATATATATATATATATATATATATATATATATATAATATATATATATATATATATATATATATATATATACACGCACCACGCAGCGCGCACGCACGCACGCACGCACGCACACACACACACACACACACACACACACACACACACACACACACACACACACACACACACACAAAGCATATGGCGATGTTTCGGTCCGATTTGGACCATTTGTAAAGTCACACTAACAGAAAATAGAGATGGAACCAGTATATGTAGGCTAGCTGGCTGGGACAGGACAAGAGAGGCGGGAGAGTAGCAGTGGTTGAAGTAACGCAGGTAGTGGTAGTAGTAGTAGTAGTATAGTAGTAGTAATAGTAGTAGTGGTTGTGGTAGTAGTGGGTTAGTAGTGGTTGTGGTAGTAGTGGGTAGTGACAGTGGTAGTGGGTGGTAGTGGGTAGTAGTGTTAGTGGGTGGTAGTGGGTAGTAGTGTTAGTGGGTGGTAGTAGTGGGTAGTAGTGTTAGTGGGTGGTAGTAGTGGGTAGTAGTGTTAGTGGGTGGTAGTAGTGGGTAGTAGTAGCGATAGTGGTAGTAGTGGGTAGTGATAGTGGTAGTAGTGGGTAGTGATAGTGGTAGTAGGGTAGTGATAGTGGTAGTAGTGGGTACAGTGGTAGTAGTGGGTGGTAGTAGTAGTGGGTTGTAGCAGTGGGTAGTAGTAGTAGTGGGTAGTAGTGGGTTGTAGTAGTAGGTTGTAGTAGTGGGTAGTAGTAGTGGGTAGTAGTAGTGGGTAGTAGTAGTGGGTAGTAGTAGTGGGTAGTAGTAGTGGGTAGTAGTAGTGGAAGGGGCAAGGCTGCAGTGCTCCTCTTTCTTGGCCTTTGACAAACCCCGCTACTACTACCTTTGGCTCCTACCTTCACTTTTGCCTTTCGCTCCCCTTATCTTTCTTATCCCATCAACCACTCTCCCTACTTTACACTGCTCCTGCTACTACTACCACTACCAGCCTTGTCCCTGCCACTACCTGCCTTACCTCTACCACTACTCCCACCTATCTTGTCCCGTCTCTGCAAGCTGGCCTATAAATACTGGCTCCGCTTCTCTTTTCTGTTAGTGTGACTATAAATGGTCCAAGTCGAACCGAAACGTCGTCGTAAGCTCCTCTCTTCTATGTACGGGCTATTATGTATTTTTCCAATCACGGTATTGCGCCTTTTTGTTTCTTTCCTATGTAAAAGTAGTAATAATAAAAAACTATTTCGGCTTTAACTGAGACCCACGTCAGTAAGACTTCTGTCAGAGGCAGAAATATACAACTCCCTCTTTATTACTTGGTTTAGTCTTCCAGTAGGTTTCTCCGCCTCCTCGGCTCTACATGACGCATCGAAAAAATGGACAATAAAAGCAATGGAAATATAAAAGGCAAAATCTGCAAGAAAAGATATAAAAATATGGACATACACAGCGAGTGACAGACATATTTTAAACATGTAATTAAAAGTAGGAGTGCAGCAGCAGCTAGCTAGTAGAAGTCGCACACTACTAGAGGAGCAAGCCAGCTACGAGGTCAAACACTGACCTGGTACACTGTGTCGCTCCACGAAGGTTCTCCCAGCAGCTTGAAGGAAAACAAAGAAAGTTAATTATTTACAGTTTCTCTGCTACTGTTGGGTCCATCATATTGATTATTATGTTCCTGGGCCACTGTGGCCTCCAGTTCACCCACTACTAAACCTTCACCAGTACAAGACTTGTGTTTCAACACCCTGTGCATACCTGACCACCCAGCTCCGTTAGTACCCTGCCAATTCTACCTTTATGCTTGTTATTACCTTCACCACTCTTCCCTAAGCATTGTCAACATCCTACCAACAATGCCCTGAATCCTGTTAACGTTCTAGCGAGTACATTAATACCCTCGCAATCCTTCCCTGACCTTTGACAATACACTTTAACTTACTCTTGTGATGCAAGATTCAAGAATTTGTCAATTATTTTATTAGACTAATAAAGTAATGCAATAATAAAGTAAAACTCATACCATCAAGAATTAGAACGGGATATGCGAATGAGCGAGCCCAGAGACGCAGCGGTCAGCAAAATACAACAATGGTTGCTTGTAATCAATGCAACATAAATGGGAGTTCAAGGTGAGGGTCTAGTTCAGCTGCAGCCACAACATCTATGTGGTAGCACACGCTGCTGCTGCTGCTGCTGCTGCTGCTGTGGAAAAAAAAAACAATCTGCAAACACTACATTTTACTGTAAAATTTTCGGTCCCGGGACCTTGGTCAGTCCAAACGTACGAGTACACGTGAAGTAACCAACGTTCCAGGGGCCGAAAACTTTCAAATAAAATGTCTTAGTCTTTGCAACTTGTTTTTTTTTACCATGTACTTGCCGGTATCACATACCATTTTAACCACAAGATGGTGGACTAACAGTGTACCGGGCCATGTTGGCTGAGACTCTCTTTACTGAGGGAACATGGAGATATATATATATATATATATATATATATATATATATATATATATATATATATATATATATATATGAGAGGAGCGTCCAACATGCGGCCCACGGTAAGCATTCGGTACATTTAATTGTTAAGTGCAGCCCGACTGAGACTTTTAGCATTCTTTTTTTACCTAATTAGCTAGCAAACATGAACTATATCAGCAAGGTGGCTTAGTATAAGTATGACATGATTTAATCCTACATCACCCTCTCATCCTGAATAAGGTTCCTACCCACTCTACATCACCCTCTCATCCTGAATAAGGTTCCTACCACATCTACATCACCCTCTCATCCTGAATAAGGTTCCTACCCACTCTACATCACCCTCTCATCCTGAATAAGGTTCCTATCCACTCTACATCACCCTCTCATCCTGAATAATGTTCCTACTCACTCTACATCACCCTCTCATCCTGAATAATGTTCCTACTCACTCTACATCTCCCTCACATCCTGAATAATGTTCCTACTCACTCTACATCTCCCTCTCATCCTGAATAATGTTCCTACTCACTCTACATCACCCTTCATCCTGAATAATGTTCTACTCACTCTACATCTCCCTCACATCCTGAATAATGTTCCTACTCACTCTACATCACCCTCTCATCCTGAATAATGTTCCTACTCACTCTACATCACCCTCTCATCCTGAATAATGTTCCTACTCACTCTACATCGCCCTCTCATCCTGAATAATGTTCCTACTCACTCTACATCGCCCTCTCATCCTGAATAATGTTCCTACTCACTCTACATCACCCTCTCATCCTGAATAATGTTCCTACTCACTCTACATCACCCTCTCATCCTGAATAATGTTCCTACTCACTCTACATCACCCTCTCATCCTGAATAATGTTCCTACTCACTCTACATCGCCCTCTCATCCTGAATAATGTTCCTACTCACTCTACTCTGATACAAAACAATGGTATTAATACATTAACATAACACAACTCTTAAAATGCTATAATCAAATAAAAGTAATTTAGATGAAATTAATAAAATTTTATATTCATTTATAAGTAACCTAACACATTAACAGGAGCAAAAATCAATAAATTTCTAATTAAAGTATATTACAAAATCACATTAAAAATCCTATTTAAATACATTTCTAACCTATAACCCAATTACTAATTACAAACAGCTACACTCCAGGTCAGGATTTGTTTACTCCAAAAAAAAAAAAAATAATACTCCCAAAAACACGTGATAAAATAAAATTCTACTATAAAAAGTTAAAATTAAGTAGCAATAAATAATAAATAAAATACAACAGTCTCGACAGTGTGAAACAAATCTGCCGAAAACCAGAAGAGTAAAGCATCTAAGGCGACAGTACTGGTCACTCACAAGTAACAAACATGTCGCCATACACGAACCACTCGTCTCGAGTGTTGAACGTCCTTGTAGTTAAGCGATGGACCCAAGAGCCATACCTCGGCTCCTGCTAACTTAACTACGTTTCTACTAACAGTGAGAATTTGAAAATGAACTGACATGATCAGAGTGCATTGAGGAACAGGCTTCAATCTTGAAAATCAGAGCTTCTTCACTGTCTCAAGAAACAGCATCTCACTCTCTCAAGAAACAGCATCTCACTGTCTCAAGAAACAGCATCTCACTGTCTCAAGAAACAGCATCTCAGTGTAACTGCCTTTGACTCATCTTGTCAACCAACGCTAAGAGGTTCTTCATATTCGATTTTCTTATATATACGAAGAAGAGCAGATCCTGTGTTGCTGGTGCTTGAAACACTTAACACACATGTTATCAACACCAACGCACATGTTACCAATACAACTGTGGCAGTGCTTGTCAAACTAAAGCAAAACACATGCTATACAGACACCAGGAGCTGTGATTCGACCCCTGCAACCACATATTGGTGAGTACACACAGCAACTTCAAAGTCTGAGGTGATAATACCAGAGCTGGAGTACAGCACAGTAAGACGTGAGCCTGGCTATTAGGGTGTTAGCATGGACGTGAGTGCTAGCAGAGGCGTGAAGGCTAGCATTGGTGACCGCTGGCATGGACGCGAATGCTAGTATGGGCGACTGCTAGCATAGAAGTGAATGCTAGCATGGGCGACTGCTGGCACGGACGTGAATGCTAGCATGGGCGTGAATGCTAGCATGGACGTAAATGCTAGCACGGGTGTGAGGGCTAGTATTGGTGAGTGCCAACATGGACGTGAATGCTAGCATGGGAGTGCTAGCATAAGCGTGTTAGTAAAGGCGTGAAGGCTAGCATGGGTGACTGCTACCATGAACGTGAATGCTAGCATGGACGTGAATGCTAGCATGAACGTGAATGCTAGCATGGACGTGAATGCTAGCATTGACGTGAGGGCTAGTGTAAGTGCTAACATGGGCATAAGTGTGGGCGTGGGCGTGCACTGTATCACCTTGGTACTGGAGGTTTGACGGCGACTTCTGTCTCCCGGCTGCAGGCCAACACAGCGAACCAAAACATAATGGAACAGTTAATACCAACTCTCACATACGCCAGCCAGGGCTCGAAAATACACAGTTATTTACTCAAACAATGGTAAAAAAATGCACCTAGAAAAATTAAAAATCCTTCTCGAGATACAATAAGCAATTGCAATGTAAATCTGGTATTAAAATTCTGTGGGATCGTCTCAAAATACACCTCTGACATCCCTTCAACAAGTTACTAAACTACTGACACTGCAGTAATGCTTTGACACTGTGTACAGTGAAATATTATCTGTAAAATTATATATATTATGCCTGAATATACTGAAATATATACATCAGGATTGCATGATATACTCCGTAATGCAAATAGTTTAAGACAAGAGTAATAAAAATGTTAGTAACACATCAGCCAAATGTTGCATATTAGGTTAATTAATGTAGTGCAGAACACGACGGCACTTGTATAATAACGGAGATATTTATACTCACTCACTCACTTTCTCGCTAAACATATGACACTACCCGTAACACTTTTTGTTTTTTGCACCACTGCAAGTTTTTGTTGCATGGAAAGCTCTTCCTTGCAGTCCAAGCATATACAGTAGACCCATCCTTGTCTTTCATGTCTGACTCCCTTTTGTCGTCACTGGCAAAATGCACTACATCTACCCCCTCCCCCCCACACACGCGCACACATACGCGCATACGCACACACGCGCGCGCGGGGGGCCAGGAGCTATGACTCGACCCCTCGAATAGACCAGGGTTCGGTCCACGGACTAAGCGAGACTTAATTAATAGGGTAATTCTCCTTATACCTAATGATCCTTTTCTAACTTAGCCGGAACTAGGTACATGGTCGTTAGCTGACTGCTGTGGATCGCATGCTGGAATTAATGGATTAATAATAATAATAATAATAATAATAATAATAATAATAATAATAATAACGACCAGGGGATACCACATAACTGTGATCCTGTAACTGCGAGAAATTATCAATCTTCCAGTGGGTCTCAAACAACAATATGGAGACTGGAGAATATAAGGACTAAAGCAGTATTGGACAAACTCAAATCATTCAGTGGAGAGAAAATACCATGTGCGAGACTTAGGAGTAATGATGTCGGAAGATCTCACATTAAATACTGCCATTGTTACAAGGAAAATGATAGCTGGATAAGTTGAAAATGGTACAAAATACCGACAAGTTGATAAGTAGACACACATCTCTTACTCATCAACTTGTCAGTATTGTATCTTAGTATAGAGGACATCTTTCACAACTTCATCGCTTATTAGTTATGAGTGAGAAGGGTTGGATTCAGAGGGACTTGCCAAGCATGGAAGAGTAGGCTTTCTGCCTTCTTGCTTTTAGTAATGAACCTCGTCCCCTGCAACATCTTCGAGATCTTCTACCTCACTTTCGACAGTATTTAGACTCCATTCTCATGCTTCAGCTTCAAATAGTTCCAGACCATGGAGCTGAACTCTTCTCCAAGCTGAGGGACTGACCACCTCAAATACTATTTCTCTAAGGTTGATGGACTGATTACATCATGTTTACCTAGCTACTACCTCAACTGCCTCTGTATTTGACTGAAGAAGCCGGCGAAGCACTTCAACAATAAATATACCCAAATGTTGCACATGCGTCTTACTCATCAATTGCCAACATATTTCTGGCGTTCTTCAAAAGGAAACTAGACAAGTTGGAGTGTGCGTGTCCAGCAGTAACAGCCTGGTTGATCAAGCCCTGATCATCCAGGCTGCCTGATGTAGGACAGGGTAAGAGGGGCACTGACCCCCGGAAATGTCCTTCCGGCAACTAGGAACACATACACAACTAGTTTATACAACATTTATTATACTACAGTAGTGTATTCAAGAATGGTTGCAATAGTACACTAGTTTAAACAGTTGTAATATAAGACTATTTAAAGTATAAGTTTACTAAAATAAGCTGGGAAGATAGTACGAGTAACCTGGATGTGAACCAGTGTCTCAAGCGCCTGAGCTCAATGACAAATATTCTTCAAGCATGCACAGTTAAGAAAAATAATGACGTATATTACAAAGAGAAACGCTCCCTCTACAGGCGAAGATGAAGTCACAGAATTTCTCAACGCTGCAGGCTTTCTCAAGAATGAAAGAAAAAAAGTGGACAGAGAAATTGAAAACACTGAGCTCAAACTGAATGCATCATACGAAGTCGACGGGAGAGAACGAGAGGGAACAAAATCATTAGTAATGAAACTGAAAGCCGGTAATCTTGTCCTCATATGCAAAATCCAGGAAAAAATACATCTAATATCGAGACTTTCCTTAAAGGAGGTGGAACTTAGTGATGATAATAAAGAAATAATTGAAATAATGAAGTGAAAATACGACTGTATTTGGTTAGCCATTAATCGGATTAAAGCCTGACATATCCAAATGAATTTTTCATGAATGGGTCTTCAAATATCTGTTGATACCTCCAAAATTTCTGAAGTAATCCAAACTCTACCAGACTTCGAAGAAGACACCGACAGCATGCCTATGTACTCTGCCCCAGGGCCAGCCTCGTGAAACTCCATATTCATTAAGAATTGGGGGGGAAAAAAACGTGGTGTTTATCATCACTCACATAGGAGTGGTAAAAAAAAAAAAAAAGAGTTGCGGAGAGGAACTTATTAAGATGTTTCGCATTAAAGTTACTCTCTGGCACTGTCTTTCCACCTCTTGTCAGCTTTGCGCTATTGTCTCCATCTGGACGGAAGAGTCATCCCACAGTCATTAAAAACCACTAGGTGGTAGTACAACAATCTCCCCAAAAATTACAGACTGGTAGTAGCAAGACTGCTGATCACAAGGATTCACAACAACCAGGGAAATATGAGTTGAGAGCAGGTCGCTCCTGCCTCTCACAACTACCGGACCATTACATGGTCTTAAATGCAGCGGAAAATCAAATATAGATGCAGGATACACAGACTTTGCAAAAGCCTTCGACAAAAGTAATTGTTGTGAAACAGCATATAAAGTGCGAGCGAAGGGAACAAGTATTAAAGTAGGCAGATGGATATTTAACTGTGTAACAAATAGAGCTCAAAGAATAGTGAACAAATTAAAATGATCGACTGTGACAGTGAGAAACACTGTTCCTCAAGCACGACTCAACCTGATTCCTTTTCTCATTCTCAGAGACAAATTATAACACTATCATACTTTGCAGACACTAAAATTTGTACGAAAAAGACATCCTTTGAGAAAATAACAAATCCACAAGCTGACATAAACCAGGTTTGAAAAAAAAAAAACAATGTGATGTTCAGTAAGGGCAAATTACAGTTACACTGCTATGGAAAAATTAAAGAATTGAAAACTGGAACAGAGTATAAAACAAACTCGAAATTAATAGAGCAGAAAAGTGTATAAATGACTTGGGATCACAATTGTTTATGACAGTTAACTATAAACTTAAAAACAAGAGATGCAACGTCAAAGATGATACTCTTCAAAACTCTCGTACTCTCTACACTGCAAAATCGAAGATCTGGAGAACGTACCGAGTAACTTCAGTGCCCCTATAAGTTACTGGGGACATGAAATTATCCTGTCTAACGCTAAAGGCGATAAAGATACATCATAATTTACACACAGATGTTGCAATGACTAGGTCCAAATCTTCACAGTTTCCTTATATCAAACATAAGGGAAATTACCAACAGACCTAAGTCTTCAAGAGGGAACTTGATAGGTTCTTAGTCAACCGGGTTGTGATGCCTGCGTGTGACTGACTACATGCAGCAGCAGCAGCACCAACAGCCTCATTGATTAAGCTGTCAACAAGGAGGCCTAGTCTGGGACTGAGCCACCAAAGTTAATAATCCCAGAAACCATTTTCAGGTAAAACCACTTTTTCTACTACCATCACCTTAACCCCTCTCCCTCTACATTATTTCAGCCACCATCACTTCTACCGCCAACTGTACATTATCATATCATCCACCACCTCAGCACCATCACCACCACCATCACCATCTGTACATTAGCATCACCACTTTTACACTTATCTACACCACATCAACCGCCACCTCTACATCACCATCTACACCATCACCAAATACACACTATCATCACCACTTTTACACCACCACCATGTCCTACAAAAACAGGATAGATACTCAGCCTTCAGCTATGAGAGTCCGGGCACGCAGAGTTAGTTGTGGTGTCAGACGTGATTCAAGTTACCTGCGAGGGAGGAAGGGAGATAATAAGCAAACTCAAGGCAAGTCAAAGGCATCACACGGGTTGCAGAATTAGATAAATGTGCAGCATCTGGGTATCTTTATTGAAGACGTTTCGCCATCTAGTGGCTTTATCAATACAAATTCAAGCCATAATTGGAAGACAGTAGAAATATGTACAAAAGAAGAGATAATCAGTTCATTACCCTTGGCTGAGGGACTGATTACCTCATCTTTTGTATACATTTCTACTGTCTTCCAATTATGTCCTTGAATTTGTGTTGATAAATACAATGGATAGCGAAACGTGTACCCAGATGTTGCACATGTGTCTAATTCATCTTGTCTGTACTGTATACCATACACGTACATCACACAGGTTCCACACAAACAAGCGGGTCAGGATAGTGTTAGGGTTTGTATAAGGTTTAACGCCTAGGTCATTAAGGCCACAGTTCACTAACAGTGAGGATAATTTAATTCCCAAACAAAGATGAAAATAAACTCTCAGGGTATTTACACAGAGATACATAACTCTCGGTGTATATACTCCGTCGGGACAGATTTAAAAGTATTGTTTTACGTAGCTGGGCAGTAGTAGCATTTAAATGCTGGGTTGGGGCAAGATTCAAGGCTGGCTTTACCAACGAGTAGGGTCTCTAAATATAACAAATTCAACAGCTTAGTGGTGAAAGGGGAGACTGTTGTTACTGATGGGTAAGGGGGTGGGCTTTGAGATCTCAGAACAATGTCAAAACTTACGGTTGGTGTACCCGCCCTCAGCCTTGGTCTCATTCCCTGGCAATATAGATGAAACATTGTTTATGCTTAGAAGTAAAGTCTATACTTTTTCATACTCAAAACTAGACTACATTACACTACTTTGTGTGTTCCTAAAATCATGAATATTTTTACCACAAAATTTTCATGTAATATTTATTAATCAAAAACATATTATAAAATGAGAAACTATGGTTAACCTGAAAAGCCTAAGAAAATGGCCATTAAAGAAAATGGACATAATAGGACATAATAGAAAACGAATCATACTGAAGGGTTAACATTTCTAAAAATTCAAACTGAGCACTCTTATTTACTATTATAAAAATTTGAACATGTAGTAAATGTTTGGGCAACATATAATCGTCATTATATAGATAAACGATTTAGATAAAAACTAATTATTAATTAAGATTCAAATGGGTTAATAATATCACATTAACATGGAAGATTCAGTCGATGAATCAAGAAAATGAAAATAAATAACTTTTATGCACTGTAATAGTTTTGAAAGACGCTAACCTAAAAAAAAAATGAATTCGCCGCACTTCACCTTGATTAGTGTAATCAAGCATGGACACCAAACCTACAACACATCTCCCATTATGCAAAAGGGAAATTACCAACAGACCCCTCCCTACTTGTCTTAAAGAGAGCTTATAAGCTACATTAATCAGTTCCTGATCAACCAGGCTGTGGCATATGTTGGAGTGCATGCAGCTAGCAGAAACAGCTTGGGTAATCAGGTCATCCACTGGGTGGCCTGGTCTGGGACCGGAACGCGTAAGTGTTTATCCCAAAAACTGTTTTCAGGTAAACTTCAGATATGGTAAAAAGTTGCACACACAGTAACCACAGTAATAGTGAAAATGTGTCACATGTACAATTTCAATGGGCTTAATCAGGTTAAATCTACATAGTGTTTCATGAGCGTATAACGAGGGTGTCCTCAACCCTTAACGTAAAGAACTTACGTACTTATCGCAGACATTCACTTGCCAGGATAGACTAAGAGTTATATGACTTGACAGCAGTGAACTAAGCATGACACCCATGATTTCAACAAGACATTCATAGAGACGTGACACATGACACTTATGTATAGTTAGCATCTCTATTTCGGGATTGGCAAACGGAGGATGGAGCCTGTACCACTGTGCTAAATGACCCACACGGGTTTAACGCCTCACTGACTGCTGGACAGACTACTGTATAGGATATTAGTATGTTTGGTAAAACTAATGACATTTTATTGTGGCAACGTTTCGCTCTCTAGGAACTTCATCAAACCGTTGCAAACAATACATGGACACAGGGCATATATAGGCTTAGAGTGAGGTGTAATAAATACTAGTAGTAGTAATGATAAATTAGACATGTGCAACATTTGGGTATCTTTAATTAGGAAACGTTTCGCCACATGTGTCTAATTTATCAACTCGTCGGTTCTCTGAACCATTTGTCTACAGTAGTGGTAACATGTGGTAGAACAATCAACTTGTACACGAGTAAAAGGTTAAAAAATCTATTGCTTGGGTAGCATAAAAATACATTAGACAAATATTTCTGTTAGTAGTAGGATTTGAGACGGCCTGTTTCTCCTCTGTTATGTTCTTATGTATTATTAGCAGCAGGGACTATGTGATGGCAGGGTTTCTTGTTTTGAGAAGGATTTTTGCTAATACTTCAGAGATGATAAAAATGCCTTTATTTTGCTTGACTGTGTTAGAAACTGCGATTAATGATGATTCAAGGCATTTGCGTCTGCGGAAATTAGGTTCTCTGATCACTAGTCAGGCGTCGTTGAATTTCATGAGGTAACTGGTGGAATTCTGATGTTGTACGCAGGAGTTGTTCAAGTTATCTTCGTACATGCGTTAATGTATTCATTGAGATGAGTTTCGATGTTCCTTGCTGTTTCACCTATATACATTCTGTCGCAGCCTCCACAAGGTATGGTGTAAACTCCTGCATTGACTGGTTCATGGTGGTTCCATTCTGTCCTGGTTAGACCCCTTATGGAAGTACTGGATGCGATGGCAACTCTAGTGTTAGCTTGTGGGAGTACTTTAGAAACGTTCAATGCAACCTGGCTGTTGGGAAGGATTATAACTTTGTTAAGAGTGGTGTTGATGCGTGGAGAATTAATGATCTGAAGAGCTCTTTTCTTGTATATAAATGGTTCAGAGAACCGACAAGTTAATAAATTAAACACATGTGTCAGCAATAGAGATAATTAGGAAGAAGGGAGGGAACAAATTACACACACGTGCAACACTTGGGTATCTTTAATGAGGAAACGTTTCGCCACACAGTGGCTTCATCAGTCCATACAAAGAACAATGGTGAAGAACAGTAGGAGTTTGAGGTAATCAGCCCCTCAGCCTTGAGTCGATGTCATCAGTCCATCAATCTTGAGAAGAATACAGAATAAGTATGTATGTATAATGTTCGCCAAGACCGTAGTCCTGGCACGGGTCTCAATCTTGCGATGACCTGTCTCTGGCTCCCGAGGGAGAAAGGTTTCTACAATGATGCGGCGTATGCTGCTCAAGCACTCTTCTGGTCAGTTCAACTGGTGCATCTCATAAGCGACAACACCATATGTACTCCTAACTATGGACACTAGCGAGGAGGATGATATGTCGTTATCACGGGTAACAGCTTGTCTGGTTCGTTGACTCCATGGTACACTAGTGTGGCCGCAGTCATCTCTGGGTCCTCTTCGGGAGGGAATATCACTCCTAGTTGCCCGTGGAGTGTCTCAGTAACTTCGCACTCCAGAAGATAGTGTGTTAGGGGCCGCTGGACAACGTGCTGACAGTACTGGCACATCTCCTCAGCCTTGTCTACCATCATCTTGGCTGTGGGAAAGCCCAAACGAAGCCGATGGATGGCGGTACACTGCGCTCTGGACCAGCTTCTATCATATGGAGGGGGTTCTCTCTGAGTCGCTGCTCGGTACCACTGTTGAGATGGGCTCGGTACCACTGTTGAGATGGGGTATCACCTAAGACCTCCCCCATAAGTTCCATGGCTCTGGTGGCCACCAGTTTGGTCTGTCGTAGGCTGATGGGGACAGTAATCCCAACATATGGATAGTCTGTTGCTGCCTTGGCTGCATCATCTGCCGCCTCATTTCCCAGGATGCCAGCATGACTGGGGATCCAGTTCAATGTCGATCTGTTACCCTGAACTTCTAAGGCTGTCATTATACTCAGGATCGATGTGATGAGGTGAACATTGTTCTGTGGCTGAGGATGGGAGAGGGCATTGATTGCAGAGGTGGAATCAACATGTATGACAGGTCGGAGTCGATGTCGCACGGCATGTGACAATGCCTGTTGAATCGCCACCAGCTCAGCTTGAAGGATCGTGCAGTGGTCAGGGAGTCGCCAGCCTTGAGTGTGACCATTGTGGTACAGTCCTGCTGATGCTCTCTTCCTGTCAGGGTCGACAGAACCATCTGTGAAATACACTGCACATGTGCCTCCCTCTGCCAGTGCCATGCTTGTCTCAGCATGATTGCTGAGGGTGTCTTGACTGCAGAGACGCTTAGAGATGGGTAGCTGCATGATGCAAACATCGGCTGGATCTGGGCGCCAGAGAGGTGGTGGATGGTAACCAGCAACAGGAAGGTCACAACTCTTCTCAAGGAGTAGTTGTATAGGCAGCAGATTCCGCCCAGCAGCACAAAACGAACGAATCCAGTAGTAGTCCGTGAAGAGAGTGGGATCTTGTGTCATGGTTGTCAATATCCGTCTCCTTAGTGGGGTACCTTGCTGCCGGTGCAGAATCGTGGCTACTTTGCAGGCGTTTATTCAAATTCAAATTCAATTCAAATTCAAAGTTTATTCTCTATAAGGATTACAATGCTGAGTTTACAGAAATTTGGTTATTGTGTGGTTTACATGTAGTAAAATTGTGATTACAGAGTGTACCACTAGAACGCTTAGCATGGCTAGGCATTTCGGGCATACTTAGTTTTATTCTTAATTGTAAAATATTACAAATTATGAGGTAAGTTGGTATTATGGCTAAGTGACTAAATACTATTTGTGAGTTTAGCAATGTAATGCTTTTGTTTTGGCCCACAGTACATAGTTTCAGTATTGGAGTATCACAGGATTCATTATTTTAAGATTGAGATTAATATTTCTGTTTATGGTCAAATGAGCGAGTGAGTGTAAGTGTGAACCACCAGGTGGTATTCGTGTAGTTAGTTGACGGGGTGTATCAGGGAGATAAGATGTTTTCTAAGGGTTTAGTTTTGAAGGTGATGAATGTGTCTGCAGTTCTAGAGTTCTCAGGTAGGGTATTCAGATTTTAGGGCCTTTGACATACATTGAATTTTTGTAAAGGTTTAGTCGGAATGGGGAATGTCGTAGAGATGTTTGTGTCTGGTGTTATGCCTGTGGGCTCTGTCACAACTATCAGAAAGCGTTTTAGGTCAATGTTGATATTAGAGTTTAAGGCCTGTAGATGTAGATTGCACAGTAGTAAGTGTGGATGTACTGAACTGGGAGTAAGTTTAGGTCTATGAAAGTGGGGGGGGGGGGTGTTCCAGGGATGGGATTTAGTGATTATTCTTACTGCAGATTTTTGTTGGGTTATTATTGGCTTTAGGTGTGTTGCTGCAGTTGATCCCAAGCACAAATAGCATAGGTGAGGTATGGATAAATAAGTGAGTGGTATAGCGTGAGAAGGGCATTTTGCGGCACGTAGTATCGTATCTTGGAGAGGATCCCAACCGTTTTTGGATACTTTTTTTGGTTATATGCTGGATATGGGGTGCTGAAATTCAGGTTGTTGTCAAGGTGTAAGCCTAGGAATATTCCCCCATTATTTCTGGTAATTAGAGTGTTGTCAATCTTAATGTTAATTTGTGCATCTCCTGCTCTGCTACCAACATAATAAGTAGGTTTTGTCAGTGTTAAGCGTAAGTTTATTGGCTGTCATCCAAGTCGATATTTTAATCAGTTCCTCATTCACAATGGTGTTGAGGGTGGCAAGATTAGGGTGAGAGATGACATAAGTCGTGTCATCAGCAAAGAGAATGGTTTCAGGTGTTGGGATACTTTTTGGAAGGTCACTGATGTATATGAGGAGAGCAGGGGACCAAGGACACTTCCCTGCGGAACTCCAGTATCAAGTGGCCGTGTTGCTGATGCTGTGTCTTTAATGGTGACGTACTGATACCTATTAGTAATGTAAGATTTGAAATAAGCAAGCGCATGGCCTCTTATACCGTAATGATCAAGTTTGTGGAGTAGGATGTGGTCTACTGTGTCAAAAGCTTTTCTTAGGTCAATAAAAATTCCTAGTGGATATTCCTTATTTTCCAATGCTGTGTAAAGCAGATCTAGCATTTTTATGATTGCATCATTAGTGCATTTTATTTTCCTGAATCCAAATTGGCAGGGTTGAGTATGTTTTGAGCCATTATAATGAATACAGTCTCCTGTGCACGAGTTTCTCAAAGATTTTGGATAGCAATGGTAAGTTAGATATTGGCCCTATAGTTAAGTCTGTAGGGTCACACACCTTTATGTATTGGGGTAACCCTTGCCATTTTGAGTAGTTTCAGGAAGGTGTAGTCCTAGTGACTTGTTAAAAAGTAATGAAATAGTATGCGAAAGGACATGGGCCGCTCGCTTGTACAGTAATGGTGGGACATGAGACAGATTCCCCGAGTTATTTTTAAGTGACTTTATAATCTCAATGACTTCCGTGGGCTCAGTTGGTGCAAGATAGAAGGAATTAGGGAAATTCCCATCTAGGTAGTCCCCGGCATGGGCATTGGTATGTGGGATTTTACTGGCGAGATTAGATCCTATGTTTGAGAAGAAGTCGTTAGGTTTAGTTAGGACAATATTCTTGGTTTTTCTCAGTTTGTGGGTCCCTAGAATCTGAGAGAGTGTTTTCCAGGTCTTTTTTATATCTCCTCTAGTGTCTGTGAATCTACTGGAGTAGTATAGTTGTTTGGCTTTCTTTATTTGGTGAGAGCTGATGAATAGTGTTTAAGAGTGTCTTTGTGTATTAAGCCCTGTCTATATTGCTTTTCATATTGGTGTTTCTTGTCAATGGATTTCAGAATGGTGCTGGTTAGCCATGGGCAACCAAGCCGTTTGTTTGTGATCTGTTTTGTTTTTATAGGACAATGTTTGTTGTATAGTCTAAGTAATTTGTTAAGAAAAATGTCTGTCCAGTCATCAATACCATTGGCCTTGGAGAATTCTGTAGGCCAATCAACAGTCTCTAGGTCAGCTGTGAACTTCCTTACTGAGGCCTCGTCATGGAGTCTAAATGAGACTTTGTTGTATTCAAGTGGTGGTTTACAATGTTTGTCAGGAGGAAGGTAGGGTAGTGGTCTGTATTGCTATCTGTGATTATCCCTGATTTAAGGGGGGCTAGTATATTGGTCCATATGTGGTCTATTATGGTTGCACTTGTCTCAGTGAGCCTGGTTGGTTTATTGTTGGTATGAGAAGTGTGTTGTTCATATTGTTGATGAAATCAGTTACAGGCTGATCATCTAGTAAGCCAAGGCTGATGTTGAAGTCTCCAGCTAAGAGAAGGTGGTGCTTATTCATTTGTCTGTTTGTTATTAGCGACTTTAATTTCTCACTGAAATTTGGGATGTTTGTGTGAGTATCCGGTAAATGGCACCGATTGTTATAGGCGTCTTAAGGTTTTTTACAGTAAAATTAGCAAAAATGTATTCCCCATATTCATCACTAAAGCAAGTGGTGCTAAGACAAGATAATTGGTTAGAGTAATAGGTTTGCAATTACCACCCCCAAATTGGTTTGGTCTGCAGTTGTGAATTGCTGTGTATCCTGGTAGAGGGTAGATATCTATTGTGTCCTGCTTAAGCCAGGTCTCAGTAAGAATAATGCAGGAGAAGGGTGTCTTTAGTGATTCAAGGAGTGCTAGGAGGTCATCATAGTGTTTGCTTAAGGACCTGATGTTGTAGTTAAGTACTGATAGACTTTTAGCATTGTTTAGGATAGTGGTGGTTTGTGATGCTGTGTAATAAAGACAGTAACTTTCCAATAGGTTTTGATTGGGTGTCAGATTATGGAGGTTTAGATCAGGGTCAATGTGATCAATCATCTTCTAGGTTTAAATAATGGTTATTTATATCCTGAGCTGTGTGTTGAGTTCTAGTACTGATATCTGTAGTGGTAGGAAGTTTGGACAAGTATATAGCTAGAGTATTTTGGTCATGTAGGGTATAGTCACTACTATACATAATGAAGTTGATGTTGTCTATGTGTTGTGCTGGAATGAACTAAAGTACAACTAGGTATAAACTAGTAATATAAAAATACAAATTAAAAATAGAACAAGACTCTCACTTGTAATTGCAGTAAGGTCTAATAATGACTTTTGTGGAGTCTATGTTTTGAGCTAGAATGAGCTAAAGTACAATAGGTTTAATCTAATAATATAAAAATACAAATTAAAAATAGCACTAGTCTCTCACTAGTAATTGCACTATGGTCTAATATAGTGAATTTGGTATTGACTATGTATTGAGTATCTTACTCTGTCAGCCAAGGAAGGAAGCTGGGCCTCAGATCTGAGACATACTGTGTTGGTCCAGATGGGGGCCCCAAGCATAGTTCTTATCGCCTGGTTTTGTACGACCTCCACCCTTCGCCTGCTCTGTGGGAAGAGATGAGCTAACGCCGGTGCACGGTAGTCAATGAGCGAGCGTATAGCTTGTACATAGTACAAGCGAAGTACATCTTTGCTTACCCCTGCACGGTGCCTCGTCATGGCTCATGACGTTGAGTCTAAGTAGAGCACGTGACCTGACATACTCGGCCTGTTTCTGAAAGGTCAGCTTTTTATCAATGTAGATTCCCAAGTACAGGTAGGAGCCTGTCCATTCAAGTTCTATATCCTGAATACGTAATCTATTCACAGGATCTGGTCCCTTAAACATCATTGCAAGAGATTTCTCGGCCGAGATCTTGAGGCCTAGTTCCTTGCAAGATTGCGTAATTAGGTCCAAAGCTCTCTGAGCCTGTCGCTCTAAATTGCCTTTCCCATTCACTATGAGTGCAAGATCATCAGCATAGCTGAGGAGCTGTGCACCACTATGAAAGGGAAGGCTCATAAGTTCCTGCAGAATAAGTGCAAAGTGGTGGCTTACATACTGTAAGCAGGTGAGGTGCAGCAGTAGTAGGAGGTATCACATTTGTCAAATGTGGAAGTAGGTCATGCCTAAATGTTAGGCAAGTGAAGAATTCCGTGTATTAAGATCCCTGTGTCAGACAGGGATGTCGGTTCTCTGCACAATTCATCTACATTCCTGTCTGACACAGCAACATCTTGGGATCTTAATACATGGAATTCTTCACTTGCCTAACATTTAGGCATGACCTACTTCCACATTTGACAAATGTGATACCTCCTACGGCTGCTGCACCTCACCTGCCTACAGTATGCAGTGCCCGTGGGGAGGGGGGGATGTGGAAGGTATACAGGCTTAATTCAGGGAGCCAGAGCACAGATCAAATTCCCTAGATCAAGAGCCCCTCACCAACATCAAGGAACCTTCCTAGAGGGGAAGGTTACTGCAGTGCTGCTACGTTCATGTGTTCCAAGTCGCTGCCTGTTGCCATGGCGACGACCCGGAAGAAGATTGTTTAGGCCCACACAGTCTCCCTCACCACCACCCACACTGCCTCCCTCACCACCACCTACACTGCCTCCCTCACCAACACCACCCACACTGCCTCCCCCACCAACACCACCCACACTGCCTCCCTCACCACCACCACCCACACTGCCTCCCTCACCACCACCACCCACACTGCCTCCCTCACCACCACCTACACTGACCTCCCTCACCAACACACCCACACTGCCTCCCTCACCAACACCACCCACACTACCTCCCTCACCACCACCCACACTACCTCCCTCACCAACACCACCCACACTACCTCCCTCACAACACCCAAACTACCTCCCTTACCAACACCACCCACACTACCTCCCTCACCAACACCCACACTACCTCCCTTACCAACACCACCCACCCACACTACCTCCCTCACCAAAACCACCCACACTGCCTCCCTCACCAACACCCACACTACCTCCCTCACAACACCACCCACACTGCCTCCCTCACCAACACCCACACTACCTCCCTCACCAACACCACCCACACTGCCTCCCTCACCAACACCACCCACACTGCCTCCCTCACCACCACCACCCACACTGCCTCCCTCACCACCACCACCCACACTGCCTCCCTCACCACCACCTACACTGCCTCCCTCACCAACACCACCCACACTGCCTCCCTCACCAACACCACCCACACTACCTCCCTCACCACCACCCACACTACCTCCCTCACCAACACCACCCACACTACCTCCCTCACCAACCCCAAACTACCTCCCTTACCAACACCACCCACACTACCTCCCTCACCAACACCCACACTACCTCCCTTACCAACACCACCACCCACACTACCTCCTCACCAAAACCACCCACACTGCCTCCCTCACCAACACCCACACTACCTCCCTCACCAACACCACCCACACTGCCTCCCTCACCAAACCCCACACTACCTCCCTCACCAACACCACCCACACTGCCTCCCTCAACCAACCCACACTGCCTCCTCACCACACCACCACACTGCCTCCTCACCACCACCACCCACACTGCCTCCCTCACCAACACCACCCCACGCTCCCTCCAAACCACCCACCTGCCTCCCTCACCAACACCACCCACCTACTCCTCACACACCACCTACCTCCCTCACCAACACCACCCACACTCCTCCCCTCACCAACACCCACATACCTCCTTACCACACAACTACCTCCCTTACCAACACCACCCACACATCCTCCCTCACCAACACCACCCACACTGCTCCCTCACCAACACCCACACTACCTCCCTCACCAACACACCCACACTGCCTCCCTCACCAACACCCACACTACCTCCTCACCAACACCACCCACAACTACCTCCCTTATCAACACCACCACACTACCTCCCTCACCAACACCACCCACACTGCCTCCTCACCAACACCCACACTGCCTCCCTCACCACACACCACACGACCTCCCTCACAACCCACACTGCCTCCCTCACCAACACCCACACTGCCTCCTCACCAACACCACCACCACTGCCTCCCTCACCAACACCACCCACACTGCCTCCCTCACCAACACCCACACTGCTCCCTCACCAACACACCCACACTACCTCCCTCACCAACACCACCCACACTACCTCCCTCACCAACACCACCCACACACCCTCCCTCACCAAACACCACCACACTGCCTCCCTCACCAACACACCCACACTGCCTCCTCACCAACACCACCCACACTGCTCCCTCACCAACACCACCCAACCACTCCTCCTCACCACACACCCACACTACCTCCCTCACCAACACCACCCACACTACCTCCCTCACCAACACCACCCACACTACCTCCCTCACCAACCCACCACATACCTCCCTCACCAACACCACCACTCACCTCCCTCACCAACACCACCCACACTACCTCCCCTCACCAACACCACCCACACTACCTCCCTCACCAACACCACCCACACTACCTCCCTCACACACCACCCACACACTCCTCCCAAACCACCACATACCTCCTCACCAACACCACCCACACTACCTCCCTCACCAACACCACCACACTACCTCCTCACCAACACCACCCACACTACCTCCCTCACCAACACCACCTACACTACTCCCTCACCAACACCACCCACACTGCCTCCCTCACCAACACACCTCCCTCACCAACACACCCACACTACCTCCCTCACCAACACCACCCACACTACCTCCCTCACCAACACCACCCACACTACCTCCCTCACCAACACCACCCACACTACCTCCCTCACCAACACCCACCCACACTACCTCCCTCACCAACCTCACCCACACTGCCTCCCTCACCAACACCACCCACACTACCTCCTCCACCAACACCACCCACACTACCTCCCTCACCAACACCACCCACACTACCTCCCTCACACACCCACCCACACTGCCTCCCTCACCAACACCCCACACTGCCTCCCTCACCACACCACCCACACTACCTCCCTCACAACACCACCCCACACTACCTCCCTCACCACCACCACCCACACTGCCTCCCTCACCAACACCACCCACACTACCTCCTACCAACCCCCCACACTACTCCCTCACCAACACCACCCACACTACCTCCCCCACCCCAACCTCAACCCCACACTGCCTCCCTCACCAACACCACCCACACTACCTCCCTCACCAACACCACCCACACTACCTCCTCACCACACCACCCACACTGCCTCCCTCACCACACCACCCACACTACCTCCCTCACCAACCCACACACACCTCCCTCACACCACACATGCCTCCCCCTCACCAACACCACCCCACACTACCTCCCTCACCAACACCACCCACACTACCTCCCTCACCACCACCACCCACACTGCCCCCTCACCAACACCACCCACACTACCTCCCTCACCAACACCACCCACACTACCTCCCTCACCACCACCACCCACACTCCTCCCTCACCAACACCACCCACACTACCTCCCTCACCAACACCACCCACACTACCTCCCTCACCAACACCACCCACACTACCTCCCTCACCACCACCACCCACACTGCCTCCCTCACCAACACCACCCACACTACCTCCCTCACCAACACCACCCACACTACCTCCCTCACCAACACACCCACACTACCTCCCTCACCAACACCACCCACATACCTCCCTCACCAACACCACCCACACTACCTCCCTCACCACACCACCCACACTACCTCCCTCACCAACACCACCCACACTACCCCCTCACCAACACCACCCACACTACCTCCCTCACCAACACCACCCACACTACCTCCTCACCAACACCACCCACACTACCTCCTCACCAACACCACCCACACTACCTCCCTCACCAACACACCCACACTACTCCTCACCAACACCACCCACACTACCTCCCTCACCAACACCACCCACACTACCTCCCTCACCAACACCACCCACACTACCTCCCTCACCAACACCACCCACACTACCTCCCTCACCACACCACCCCACACTACCTCCCTCACCAACACAACCCTACTCTGCCGATAACTCCAGCGTTACATTAAGAAAAAACAATTATAAAGGCAGATCCCTTCATTATCCTAAATATGATCATCGTCAATAAAATCATTACTTAGATTACCCCAGTCGAGACTAGACAGGTGTTTCCAATGTAATCGGCAGACCGAAAATCGGGGACTTTTACCGTAAAATCCTTATTCTGATACTCCCAGGTAACATTAAAGGTAACAGATCTGTGATCGTATGGTGATACCAACAAGGTGTGGAAAAAGACACTCGTCTACAGTTCAGGACATTTATTTAAAGGAAACTTTTCGCCACGAGTGGCTTCTTCAGTCCTAATACAGAGATAACTAACAAACGAGTACTTATAGTGGCATGAGTCAGGCGGAAGGTCCCGTGGGTGGTGGTGGTAGTAGTAGTACAGTTGTGGCGAGATGGGTGATTGGATTAGAGAAGGACCTGTCAACAATGTTACAACGGTCTTCACAATGGGTAATATATGGTTGATTAGCAATTTGGATTATTATTATTATAATCAAGGGGAAAGCGCTAAACCCGGAAGATTATACAGCGCCTGGGGGGGGGGGATGTGGAAGGCATTCAGGTTTAATTCGGGGAACTGGAACACAGATCCAATTCCCTAAATCAAGAGCCCCTCACCAACATCAAGGAACCTTCCTTGAGGGGAACAATTTGGAAATAGTGTAACTTCCGGACTTTTGATGGACAGTGTTACTGACAGTAATTAGAGTAGCTATTTTCAAATTGCTAATCAACAGGATATTACCCATTCTTGAACCCGCTGTAACATGATGTTGGCAGGTCCTTGTCACCCCAATCCGTCCCACCACAATTACCACCACTACTACTGCTGCTGCTGCTACCCATGCGACATTCCACCTGATTCCTGCCACTATATATACTCGTTTTGGAGATAAATGGTATAAAATACAGACACGTGACTCCTGTGTTGTTCGGTAGGTGGTGCTTTGCCTGATTGAGTATCATGTATGTTAATATTTTGGAAATTCTGTAGTTTCCGGCATTATGTTCTATGGTGACGGTGATTAGCGACGCTTCCAGACATCGTCAGCGTCTAAGATCTTTTTCTGTGAGGACGAGCTGAGTTCTTATGTTCCTGAGGAGGACACCATTCTTAAGGTCACCATATAATAATATCTTTATTTACTACAAGTACATGTACAAGGTATATACAGTCCTAGCTGCCATCAATGACATACTACTATATAGAAAGCCCCTTGTTATGCACAGCATTTCGGGCAAATTAGGTCCTTGTCCCAGGATGAGACCCACACCAGTCGACTAACACCCAGGTACCCATTTTACTGATGGGTGAACATAGACAAAGGGTATAAAGAAATGCGCAATGTTTCTAACCGCGCTGGGAATCGAACGCAGACCCTCGCCGTGTGAAGAGAGAGCTTTAGCGATCGGGTCACAGGGCACTAAGGTCTCAGGACCGAAACGTTTTCTAATAAATATGTTCTAGTGTTTCCTCACGTGTTTTTCTAAACCAATTTCTTGGCGTCTATTACCAAGGTTTATACCATATTTTCTCGTAAACATAATGCCACTCCATCTCATTCCTGTTATATCTACATGGAATAACCGGTTTAGATAAAAAACCTGCCTAGTTTGGATTAGTAGGCCTACTGCAGTTCCTCCATTCTTATGTTCGTATTATCAACACCATCATCATCAATCATGACCACCACCACCACCACCTGGATCCCCCACAATTATTAACGTCGCCGCAGCTGCCACCACCACCGTCACTCACACATCAGGGTTAACATGCCACAGTCACACGTGCACAAAAACTAACATAGAACGACTTAAAAAAAAAAAAGTCCCCAGGAGAGCAAGAATAATGGAAAGTAAGAACAAAGAGCAAAGAAAGAGCAGGGAATACATTAGTGCTTGTCCAAGTCTACGTTACTCACTCTTTTCTAGAACACTCCTTCACCTTTACCTCACTCTCATGGCCCATGTTAGGCAGGGCTAAGTCACACCCGTTCAAGAAGGAAGAAGCAATCCATCAGACCCACTGGCCCAAGTCAGTCTGGTCTAACTCATACCCACTCATGTATTTGTCTAACTACACAACGGGAGTTTGTTCTACTCATCCACAACTCTATTACCAAACCAGTGATTTCCTATATCCTTTCTAAATCTATTTTTTTCCAACTTGAGCCCATTGCTGCGAGTCCTGTCTTGGTTAGAGATATTTTTTAGCACATTATTTACATCCCCTTATTTATTCCAGTTTTCCATATATACGCCTATATACCTCAATCATATCCCGTCTACTTATATAAATATCTAGAGAGTGAAGATTCAGGGCCTTCAGACTATGTGATAAATGGTCTAGAAAACCGACAGGTTGAAGAATAAGATACTTGTGCAACATTTTGGAATCTTTATTGAGGAAACGTTTCGCCACACAGTGGCTTTATCAGTCCAATACAAAGAAGAACGGTGAAAAGAGAGGAGTTTGAAGTAATCTGTCCCTTAGCCTGGAATCAATGTGCTCAGCCCATCAATCTTGAAGAAAGTACAGCAAATGGTCGGAGAAGTATATAAGCCACTGTACACCGTTCTTCTTTGTATTGGACTGATGAAGCCACTGTGTGGCGAAACGTTTCCTCAATAAAGATTCTTATATATTGCATAGTGTCTCATTTTACTGCCTGTGCTTCAGATTCTTCAAGACTACGGCTCTCTTCACCAACTCCGAGACTGGCGGAATAATTACCATATCTTTTGTATATAGTTTTACATTACGAAGACATAATCTAAAGAATGCAAAACTATATAGAAAATATGAGATAATCAATTCCTCAATTTATTTTACTCCTTGAGTATTAGAACTTCTTTCAACACCTTACCTCTGATTCACAAGCACAGCAGCAGCAAGCCATGATGCTATATATCACACTACAGTCTACACTATCCCACGAAACAGTTCAGGACAGATATGACCACTCATGACCACTGACCTCAGCGCACTGACCACTGACCTCAGGGTACTCTCCCTCACTACTACCTCACTTTCTCATAGCTGCACCACAACAAAGGTAGAAGAGTTAGTGGGAAATGCAGCAGCAAACGAGAGACGTATGATCAGAACAAGAGACGATTTCCCTCACCGTAGCTGGTTCACCTGAGCACAAAAATTTGCACTCCATGGTTAACAGTACATCCTGACTAGCAACATTTTGTATTTATAAAGTGTTTGTCCAATTAAAACATGAAGTAATGAATTCATTTGAGACTAACAATCTTAGGGAGAGACTGTTCCAGTGTTCTACAACTCTGCAAAATACAGCCCTTACCCACATTAGTGTTAAACTACTTGTCACTGAGTTTCTTACCACTATTTCCTGTAATTGCATTTCTTTGAACCTTAAAAGATCCTTAACGATGTTCAAATGGTTTTGAGGGTTTGTACAAGGTCACCTCGTAGCCTCCGTTCGTCGTCCTATATTCTTTTGTTTGAAAGTGGGCCGCGATGGCCATGATTCCTGGAACCAATACAGATAACTCTGTGTGATGAATGGTTTTGAAAACCGACAAGTTGAAGAATTGAGACACTTATGCAACACGTGGGAATCTTTATTGAAGAAACGTTTCGCCACACAGTGGCTTCATCAGTCCAATACAAAGTAGAAATGGGTAAGGAGAGTAGAAGTTCGAGGTAATCAGTCCCTCAACCTGGAATGTGTTGCATAAGTGTCTCAATTCTTCAACTTGTCGGTTTTCTAAACCATTCATCACATCTGTCAGACACTGCAAAGACTTCAAACGCTTGCCCAACCTTTGGACGACGACCTACTTACACTAGTGGCAGGTCCCACTGTGATCCCGCCTCCTCCTGCTTCAACTCATCTCACCGCAGTATATAAGCCACCTCTCTGGCCCTATGCTGCACTTCCTACAAGAGTGATTGACTGAACACATCGATTCCAGGTTGAGGGACTGGTTACCTCGAACTTCTACTCTCCTTACCCATTTCTACTTTGTATTGGACTGATGAAGCCACTGTGTGGCGAAACGTTTCTTCAATAAAGATTCCCATGTGTTGCATAAGTGTCAATTCTTCAACAGATAACTCTTGCTACAAGAATGAGAAATGTATCCTTCCCACTGTGTGGTCACAGTCCCAGCCTCCTGGCTGCGCCTTATACCAGCTCTACAACTGAACTGCTCCAACTCTCACGTGATATTTAGTAACCTACATACAAGCCCGCGAATGTTATTAAACATTCCTGTAAATTTAACTCGCTTGTGGTGCACCTCTCATTCCTGTCCTCTGTATGTCGAGGATCCTGGTAAACGGGAGAGAGAGAGAGAGAGAGAGAGAGAGAGAGAGAGAGAGAGAGAGAGAGAGAGAGAGAGAGAGAGAGAGAGAGAGAGAGAGAGAGAGAGAGAGAGAGAGAGAGAAACAAGCAACTAGGGAGGAAAGACAAGGACGCCCACTAAGCTTCACCTCAGAACTAGTACTCCTGCCCTCTCATCACATCTACCAGTCCCCACACTTATCTACTACCCTAGTTTTACTCTCTCCTTCCACTATCAATTATTGCTCTTATTTTCCATTCTATTAGGAATGGGGCCAGGAGCTGGGGTTCCACATCCTCACAAACAAAAATCGACGAATATATAGGAAAAATACCCAAGGCACTAAAAATGCTACATTTTTTTCGACAGAGAACAAAGATACAGAAGAATATGATGCATGAAGACAGCAGTGAGAAAATATTCATACATAAGCATATGATACATGAAGACAAGGAAAATTTCCTGCCACCTGTTCTTATGTTCACCATGAACAGATAAGAATAAGCAACTACTTGTGGTGGTGGTTAAGTGGCGAGTTAAGCAGGAAGAGTTAACAGTGCTAGAAGTATTGCAAACTATATAAAGTAGAAGAGTAAGGAAGATGAACAACAATCTTGGGAGTACTAACTCGTGTACTCGTCAGTACTGTACTCCATGTCACTAATTTAATGAAATTCCACAAATTCGATATTAAACACCAGAACCATTGTTCTGCTCTTTTAACTACTACATATGGGTAATTATATTAAATACATTCCAGTACAACTATGAACACATCAGTTTAATGACTTCACTGATAAGTGTTTCTGATAAGTAATTAAAAATTTAAAGTGTCAACGAGGTGTCATGTGATAATACAAATGTCTCTCACATTTGTAAATCATTAATTCTTCTCGTATATAAATAATATGTGTCTTTCCCTCACAAATGTAAATCATTATTTTCATGTATAAATAATACAAGCGTCTTTCCCTCACAACTGTAATCACTAATTACTTTTGTAAATAAATATTCTACATTATAGTCTCATTTTCGATATCATTTCAAATATATTTTGGTAGTGTCGAGTACTGGAGGACCAAACCGGCGTCATTGTAATTACAAGTGTGGAGACATATCCACTCAGCCAGAGAGTGAACAAAGGCCTATATTTATAACAACTCCCAACGTCACTGCATAAAACCGGGCTAAGGAGAAATAGGGCTCATTACAGCGTTATGTGGCTGAGTGGGTACAGCTTGGGAATGGCTATTTTAAGGACACTGGTTCAGTCCCCAGTACTCTACACATTTAACTTTCTATATAAACCACGGTACAGGAAGGGCTTGAACTCGCGGCACCTGTACCGTGGTTTGTTTGCAATCGTGTCATTGCGATTTCGTGAGTTATAAATTTCTATATGATGCCAGATTCAGTTTATACCTTAGTAATTGGACACGAGTTGGTCACTCTACGCTGCTGAAGATAAACATACAATACCACCTTTGATATACATGTACCTTAGAAGAGTTTCGAGAGCTAATCTACTCTCTGAGCCCGGCCATGGGCCAGGCTCGTCTGGTGCTTGCCTGGTCAACCAGGTTGTGCTGGAGGCCCGCTGCCCCACATATCCATCACAGCCTGGTTGATCTGACACCTGGTGAAGATACTTGTCCAGTGCCCTCTTGAAGGCTTCTACACTTGTTCCAGCCGTGTTTCTGATATCTTCTGGTAAGATGTTGAATAGTCTGGGACCCCGGATGTTAATACAGTGTTCCCTTATTGTCCCCACCGCACCCCTGCTCCTCACTGGGTTTATTTTACACTTACTCCCATATCTCTCACTCCAGTATGTTGTTATGGCAGTGTGCCAGAAATTCTACACAACACACAACGTAACAAAAAATATCAACAAAACATGCAAGCAGATCATAATTTCTATATAAATATACAGCAATAACGTTAGTGTGCTGGTGAACTGCAGTTTAGAAGACGCATGGCAATTTAAGAAGCCGAAGAACCATAGGCATGTTAGGAAGTAATATTTCAGCCATAACGTAAGTGGAATACACTTGACGTGGCGGTGAAGGTAAACACTGTGGTGGCTTAACAACACACGTAAGCAGACATTACGACATATTTATTAGACAACGTTGCTATTCCAGGACATGTCCTAGTGTTTGCTTACGGGTTTTTTAAGCCAATCTGCGGGTATCAATTACCAAGGTTTATACCAAACACTAGAGTATACACACTGTCAAGAATACGGAAGACAGGACAGGGCTCCTGGAGAATGAAACTCACTGGGAAAGAAGCTGGGTTACTAGCTATGACTCGACCCATGAAAACACACTGGGTGAACACAGTTATACACAATACACCGACACACAAAATATACAACCTATGTGATAGAGTGCGCTTCGTGATAGCATTTAATTACAGAGATAGCGGCAGATGCGATTACAAGTATAATTGAATTCTGTAGATAGCCGGATAACCGAGACACAGCTAAACTGAGTACATAGCCGGATAACTGAGAGACAGTTAAACTGGCTACATAGCCGGATAACTGAGAGACAGCTAAACTGGCTCCTTACCGGATAACAGGAAGACAGCTAAATTAAACCGTTTTTCATTATTTTTAGATTCTGCCGCCTAAGAACATAAGAAAGAACACTGCAGCAGTTTCCCACCGGCTTAAGCCAATGTTCTAACCTAGTCAGGTCAGGTCACATCCACTTAAGGAAGGAGCACGGTATCTGACCTACTAGCACAAGCTAGTAAGGTCCAACTCTCACCCACCCGCATTCACTCGTATATTTATCTAATCTATTTTTAAAACTACACAACATTTTAGCCTCTATAACTGTACTCGGGAATTTGTTTCACTCATCCACAACTCGATTACCAAACCAGTGCTTTCCTATATCCTTCCTGAATCTGAATTTGCTGCGAGTCCTGTCTAAACTACATATTTTTAGTAGGCTATTTACATCCCTTTTATTTATTCCTGTTTTCCATTTATACACCTCAATCATATCCCCCTAATTCTACACCTTTCTATAGAGTGCAGATTTAGGGCCCTCAGTCTATCCTCATAGGGAAGATTTCTGATACATGGATCATCTTTGTCATCCTCCTTTGTACGTTTTCCAGAGCATTTATATCCAGTCTGTAATACGGTGCCCAAAACTGTGCAGCATAATCCAGATGAGGCCTAACCAAGGATATATAGAGTTGAAGAACAACCTGAGGACTCCTATTATTTATGCTTCTTGATAAGAAGCCAAGGATTCTGTTCGCTTTATTGCGAGCACTGTTGTCTTGGTTTTAGATTACTGGTAACCAGAACTCCCAAATCCTTTTCGCAATCAGTAATATTAAGATCTACATTATTTAGTTTACGTATACGTGGCATGGTTATTTTGCTGTCCAACATTTAGAACTTTACAACTGTCTATATTAAACTGCATCTGCCACTTTTCCGACCACTGCATCAGACTATTCAAGTTTTTCTGGAGTGCTCTAATGTCTTCATTAGAATGAACTGAACGGCCTATTTTGGTGTCATCAGCAAACTTGCTTATGTCGCTATTTATTCCCTCATCTATGTTGTTTATGTAAGTAGTGAACAAGGGGCCCAGTACTGACCCTTGTGGAACACCGCTTGTGACGTGCCCCTACTATCTCATTTATGCAAACTCTGCTGGCTATTTGTTAACCATGCCTCTACACAGGAAAAAAATTTCTCCTCCTATTGCTTGTGCCTTAAGTTTCCTCAGCAGCCTCTGATGTGAAACTATCTGAAGACCATATACACTATCATATTCACTGACATGATCCACCTTTTGGGTTAGTCTTCGAATCCCTTGCGACTTTAGCCTCATAATCCCTTTTTGCTTTTCTTATTCCCTTTTTTTTATTTCTCTTTTTAACTGAATATAATGGTTTCTTAACTGCCCATCCCCTCTTTTGATACACCTATATATGCCTCTCTTTTGACCAATGAGATGTTTTAATGTATTGTTCATCCATTTGGGATCATTTTCGTTCGATCTAATTACCCTACTCGGAACATAAGTTGCCTGGGCAGCTAAAACTATGCTCTGAAAAACATCATACTGGCAACCATCACCAACTACCTGACCCATAGCCAGGGCATTCCAATTCAGTCCACCCAGGTAATTTCTCAGTCCCATGAAATCTGCTAAGCCGAAGTCAGGGACAGAGACTTGATTGCAGTTATTTGGGTAACTCCATGATATATGAAAACTGCGTGATTTGTGATTGCTTTCTCCAAGCTCATCATTAACCACAAGATTATTAATTAGTGATTCTTTGTTGGCAAGAACCAAGTCAGGCAGGTTGTTTCCTCTAGTTGGCTCTGTCACAAACTGTTTTAAAAATAAATCCTAAATCGTATCAAGAAAGTCACTGGGCTCAAGATTTCCTGTCACACAGTTCCAATCAATTAGTCTAAAGTTAAAATCCCCCATTAACACAACATTTTCATATCTAGAACGCCTTATGAATTTCTTCCCATAGCAGCTTACTACACTCCCTATCAAGATTTGAGGGTCTATAAATCACACCCAAAATTAATTTTTCACGACCCTCGAGAAACTGTAGCCAAACAGATTCTGTGTCCGATGTTTCTAATCTTATATATTGTATAACACAACAATTTTAATTATCTCTGACATACATCGCCACTCCACCACTCTTCCTGTTGACCTTATCAGTGTGGAATAGTTTACAGCCCTGTATGTTGCATTCAGAAAGCATTTCTCTATCTCTCAGGTTGAATCAGGTCTCCGTCATAGCAATAATATCTATATTACCTGCACTTGCAAGTAATCTTAGCTCATCCCTTTTTTCCTTTCACCTCCATTTGAAGGGTCCTAGGGACTAGATCTTGCTTAAACTGTTTGGTTGCCCTTTTTTGCCTTCTCAACATTTGGTTTTGCCTTTAACTTTCCAGGTTTCCTCTGCCCAACCCAGCGAGATGTTGGGTTTCCCAAAAAATACCAAAAACATAGTGAAAACCCAAGCAACCATTGATCAAGAGTGGCTAATGACCACATTTACCCCTGTTTTTTAACCATTCATCTAGTGATGGAATTAAACGAATACCCGTAAAAGTTTCGGAGGTCAACAATCCCACCATCCAGTCCTTGCCAAGTCTCGGTAAATAAGTACTCTTACAGTTTGGTCTGGAAGGCAGGGGGTGAAATAGGAAGCAAGATTTTTCAAAAGAGGGTTTGGAACCAAACCCGGGGAAAAAAGAAATGGACAAAGGTGAAAGGGCGACCAAACAGTACCGAATTGTTTTCACACCTGGTGTTAAACCCAGTAAAAGATTTCCCACCTGGTTAAAAATAACACGGGTTCACACACCTCTTTTAAAATATTGGTCCTACCTGTTTTAAACAATAAATGAAACAAGGCAGGGTGAAACAGGAACCGGGAGAAAGAGTGGGGGGGGAAAACCACAAAAAACAGCGGGCCCAACGTTTTTTACCCTCGTGTTAACACATAACATTGATTTTCACCTCGGCTTAACAGTAACACTGGTCACACACCTCGTGTAACAGTAAACACTGGTCACACACCTCGGTTAACAAAACCACTGGTCCTAACCCTCGTGTTAACCATTAACACTGATCAACACCTCGTGCTAACAGTAACATGGTCACACCCTCGTTAACAAACACTGGTCACACACCTTTCGTGTAACATAACACTGATCAACACCTCTTTTTTTAAACAGTAACACGGGCACACACCGTGTTAACAATAAAAATGATCAACACCTCGTGTTAACAGTAACACTGGTCACACACCTCGTTTTAACAGTAACACTGGTCCACACACCCGTGTTAACAGTAACACTGGCCCCACACCTCGGTTAACGTAACACGGGTTCACACACCTCGTGTTAAGATAACACTGGTCACACACCCTCGTGTTAAGAGTAACACTGGTCACACACCTCGTGTTAAGAGTAACACTGGTCACACACCTCGTGTTAAGAGTAACACTGGTCACACACCTCGTGTTAACAGTAACACTGGTCACACACCTCGTGTTAACAGTAACACTGGTCACACACCTCGTGTTAACAGTAACACTGGTCACACACCTCGTGTTAACAGTAACACTGGTCACACACCTCGTGTTAACAGTAACACTGGTCACACACCCTCGTGTTAACAGTAACACTGGTCACACACTTCGTGTTAACAGTAACACTGGTCACACACCTCGTGTTAACAGTAACACTGGTCACACACTCAAACATATAAATTAACTACTGATAAATCTGAAAATTACAGAAAGATTTCATCAGTTTTGTTTGTGCAAGACAACAATAACTTGAGTGTAGTAGTGACGTATTATTATAAGGTATTACCTGGAGGTTATTCCGGGGATCAACGCCCCCGCGGCCCGGTCCATGACCAGGCCTCCCGATGGATCAGGGCCTGATCAACTAGGCTGTTACTGCTGGCCGCACGCAGTCCAACGTACGAGCCACAGCCCGGCTGATCCGGCAATAACTTTAGGTATCTGTCCAGCTCTCTCTTGAAGGCAGCCAGGGGTTTATTGGCAATTCCCCTAATGCTTGATGGGAGGCTGTTGAACAGTCTTGGGCCCTGGACACTTATGGTGTTTTCCCTTAGTGTACCAATGGCGCCCCTACTTTTAATTGGGGTATTTTGCATCGCCTGCCCAGTCTTTTACTTTCGTAGGGAGTGATTTTTGTGTGCAGATTTGGGATCATTCCTTCCAGAATTTTCAAAGTGTAGATTATGATATATATCTCCCTCCTGCGTTCCAACGAGTAAAGTCAAGTGCTTCCAATGTTCCCAGTAGTTAAGGTGCTTGACAGAACTTATACTGCTATAGGATCTCTGTACACTCTCTAGATCTACGTTTTCACCTGCTTGAATGGAGATTTAATGTACAGCATTAAAATTCCAGCCCAGAGAGAACAAGTTTTGAAAAGGATCATCATGGGCTTGGCATCTCTCGTTTTGAAAGTTCTCATTATCCATCCTATCATTTTCTTTGCACGTGCGATCGTGGCACTGTTGTGATCCTTGAAAGTGAGATCCTCAGACATTACTACTCCCAGGTCCCTTACATTATTTTTCCGCTCTATTGTATGGCCAGAGTCAGTAGTATACTCTGTTCTAGTTATCATCTCCTCCAGTTTTCCATAACGGAGTAGTTGGAATTTGTCCTCATTGAACATCATATTGTTTACCGTTGCCCACTGGAAAACTTTGTTTATATCTTCTTTGAGGTTAACCGCGACCTCAGCAGATGACAGCCTCATGCAGATCCTAGTATCATCCGCAAAGGATGATACGGTGCTGTGGTGTATATCTCTGTCTATGTCTGATATGAGGATGAGGAATAAGATGTGACCAGGAGACGCCCTCAATCCCATAACTCTTCATTTATGCCCATAACTTCTCAACTAAGATGCTCTGGCAAGATCTACACAAGTACTGCAAACGTTTTAGTATTTACCTTAAAAACAGAGGTAAATTAGAAAGCATAAATAGGAATTGGCACAGTACTACTCGAACATCCCTTAAGTAAACTCACTTCACCCATGTATGCTGCCACAAACCTGAAATTATATACAAGTGATGAAATAAAAACCAGAAAGTCCCCGGAAAAGTATCTTATTTACAACCGAGAATTGTGATTTTAAGATGTACACTACAGTATGACACCCAACACTTTACCACCCCTCCACCCTACCCTCCACCCCACCACCCTACCCCCCCACCCTACCCTCCACCCCACCACCCTACCCTCCACCCCACCACCCTACCCCCCCCCACCCTCCCCCCACCACCCAACCCCCACCCTACCCCCCTACCCTCCACCCCACCCCCAAACCTCAACCCTCCACCCCACCACCCTACCTCCACCCCACACCACCCTACCCCCTACCCTCCACCCTACCCTCCACCCCACCACCCTACCCTCCACCCACCATCCCCACCCCACCCCACCACCACCCCAAACCCTCACCCACCTCCTAACCCCCCCACCCACCCCACCCCCCCACCCCACCATCCTACCCCCACCCCAAACCCCCCTACCCTCCCCCCAACCCCCCCTACCCTCCACCCCACCACCCTACCCTCCACCCACCACCTACCCCACCCTACCTCCACCCCCCCCACCTCCTCCCCCCCACCACCCTACCCTCCACCCCACCTCCCAACCTCCACCCTACCCTCCACCCCCCACCCTACCCTCCACCCCATACCCACCTCCCCCCAACCCCCCACCCTCCACCCCCCAAACCCCAACCCTCCACCCCACCCCCTACCCTCCACCCCACCATCCTACCCTCAAACCCACCACCCACCCTACCCTCCACCCCACCACCTAAACCCCCCACCCCCACCACCCTACCCCCCACCCCACCACCCTACCCTCCACCCCCCACCCTACCCCACCCCCCACCCTACCCCCCACCCCACCACCCTACCCTCCCCCCACCCTCCACCACCAAACCATCCCACCCCCACCCCCACCCTCCACCCCACCACCTACCCTCAACCCCACCACCCTACCCTCCACCCCACCACCCTACCCTCCACCCACCACCCCCCCTCCACCCACCTTCCAAACCCCCCCACCCTACCCTCCACCACCACCCACCCTCACCCCACCCTCCACCCCACCCTCCACCCCACCACCCTACCAAAACCTCCACCCTACCCTCCACCCCCACCACCTACCCACCCCACCACCCTTAACCCTCCACAAACCACCCACCCTCCACCCCTTACCCACCCCCCTACCTCCCCCCCCCCCCTCCACGACCCCCACCCACCACCCTACCCTCCACCCCCCCCTACCACCACCCACCCCACCCCCATACCCTCCAACCCACCCTACCCTCCACCCCAACCACCCAATCCACCCCACCACCCACCCCTCCCCAAAACCACCCACCCCACCCCCACCCTCCACAAGACCCCCCACCCACCCACCACCCACCCTCCACCCCACCACCCAAACCCTTTCCCCAAGACCACCCACCCCAACCCCAACCCCACCCCACCACTCCACCCCACCAAGCCACCCACCCATCCAAACCCCAAACCCACCCAAAACCCCCCACCCTCCTCCCACCACCCTTTCCCTCCACCCCCCACCCACCCCCCCACAAACCACCTCCACAAAGACCACCCTAACCCTCCACCCCAACACCCCACCCATCCACCCCATCCAAACCCCACCCCCACCCACCCACCAAACCCCAACCCCCCCCACCACCCCCACCTCCCCAGGCCACCTAACCTCCACCCACCCCCACCCTCCACCCCAACCCACCCTACCATCCCCCCACCACAACACCACCCCACCACCCACCCTCCACCAAACCCCCACCCCTCCCCCCACCACCCACCCCACCACCCAACCCCCACCCCCACAAAACCCCAACTTTTCCCCCCAACACCCACCCCACCAAACCCCCCCTCCACAAGCCACCCTAACCCTGCACTCCACCACACCCCATCCCACCACCCACCCATACTCCCCATAACAAATTCCCCCACCATCCACCCACTAAACCACCCCACCTCCCCCCCACCACCCACCCCTTTCCTCCAAAAACCACCCTTTTCCCCACTAAACCACCCCCTTCCATCCACCAACCCCCCAATCCCCTCCAAACCATTTTCCCTCCACCTAACCCATGTTTCTTTTCACTAAGCCATGGGCTTCCTTGTCTTCCACTAAGCCATGGTCTTCTTGTCCTCCACTAGCCCCTGGTCTTCCTTGTCTTCCACAAGCCATGGTCTTCCTTGTCCTTCCCCCTAACCCCTGGTCTTCCTTGTCTTCCACTAACCCCTGGCTTCCTTGCTTCCACTAAGCCATGGTCTTCCTTGTCTTCCACTAACCCCTGGCTCCTTGTTCCACTAAACCCCTGGTCTTCCTTGTCTTCCCCTAACCATGGTCTTGTCCTTTCCCCTAAGCCATGGTCTTCCTTGTCTTCCACTAAGCCATGGTCTTCTGTCTTCCCTAACCATGGCTCCCCTTTCTTCCACTAAGCCATGGCCCTTTCCCCTTTTCTTCCACTAAGCCATGGTCTTCCTTGTCTCCACTAAGCCATGTCTCCTTGTCTTCCACTAACCATGGTCTTCCCTTTTCCTCCACTAAGCCATGGGCTCCCTTGTCTTCCACTAAGCCATGGGCTTCCTTGTCTTCCACTAACCCCTGGTCTTCCTTGTCTTCCGCTCCCCTAAGCATGGTCTTCCTTCTTCCACTAAGCCATGGTCTCCCTTGTCCCTAAGCCATGGTCTTCCTTGTCTTCCCCTAACCATGGTCCCTTTCCTCCACAAGCCATGGTCTTCCTTGTCCTCCACTAAAGCCATGGTCTTCCTTGTCTTCCACTAAGCCATGGTCTTCCTTGTCTTCCACTAAGCCATGGTCTCCCTTGTCTTCCACTAAGCCATGGTCTCCCTTGTCTTCCACTAAGCCATGGTCTTCCTTGTCTTCCACTAAGCCATGGTCTTCCTTGTCTCTCCCACTAAGCCATGGTCCTCCTTGTCTTTCCACTAAGCCATGGTCTTCCTTGTCTTCCACTAACCATGGTCTTCCTTGTCTTCCACTAAGCCATGGTCTTCCTTGTCTTCCACTAAACCCATGGTCCCTTGTCCCTTCCCCCTAAGCCTGGTCTCCCTTGTCCTTCCACTTTTTTAAGCCATGGTTTTTTGTCCCCTTTTCTTCCACTAACCCCTGGTTCTCCCTTGTCTTTCCCCTAACCATGGTCCCCCTTGTCTTCCACTAACCCATGGTCTTCCCTTGTCTTCCACTAACCCTGGTCTCCCCTTTCTTCCACTAAGCCATGGCCTTCCCTTTCTTCCACTAACCATGGTCTCCCTTGTCTTCCACTAAGCCCTGGTCTTCCCCTTTTCTTCCACTAAGCCATGGTCTCCCTTGTCTTCCACAACCCATGGTCTTCCTTGTCCTCCACTAACCATGGTCTTCCTTGTCTCCACTAAGCCATGGGCTCCTTGTCTTTCCCCTAAGCCATGGTCCCCTGTCTTCCACTAAGCCATGGTCTCCCTTGTCTTCCACTAAGCCATGGCTTCCTTTCTCCATAAGCCATGGTCTTCCCCCTGGCTTTTCTTTCCTGTCTTCCACTAAGCCATGGGCTCCTTGTCCTCCATAAGCCATGGTCTTTTTTCTCCATAAGCCATGGTCTTCCTTGTCTCCCACTAAGCCATGGTCTTCCTTTTCTTCCACTAAGCCATGGTTTCTTGTCTCCACTAACCATGGTCCCCTTGCTTCCACTAAGCCATGGTCTCCTTGTCCTCCATAAGCCATGGTCTTGTTTCCATAAGCCATGGTCTTTTCCCACTAAGCCATGGTCTCCCCTTTTCTTCCACTAACCATGGTCTTCCTTCTTCCACTAAGGGCCATGGTCTTCCTTGTTTCCACTAAGCCCCTTTGGGCCTTCCTTTCTTCCACTAACCCATGGTCCTCCTGTCTTCCTAAAATTTACTTGTCTCCACAACCCCCTGCCCGTGTCTTCCACTACCTGGTCGCTTCCTTGTTACACTAAGCAGTCTCCCTTGTCTTCCCTTAACCCATGGTCTCCTTGTCTTCCACAACCCATGGTCTTGTCTTGCTTGTGTCTCCAGTAACCCCTACACTTTAAAGGTCTCTTGTCTATAACCATGCTTTTCCCATTAAGCCATGGTTTCCAACTAAGCATGTCTTTTGTTTCCATAAGCATTTGGGCTGTTCGGGTCCCATAAGCCAGGTTTTCCCCTAACCTGTCTTCCCTGCTTTCCACTAAATCAGGTCTTCCTTGTCCTCCACTAAGATGTCTTCTTTTCCCCTAAATGGTCTTTCCCTGTCTTTTCTTAAAGCCATGGCTTTTGTCTCCATAAAGCCATGTCTCCTTGGCTTTCCACTAAGCCATTTGGTCCTTTTTGTTTCCACAAAGCCATTTGGGTTCTGTTTCCTTAATGGTCTCCCTTGTCTTCCACTAAGCCATGGTTTCCTCTGTCTCCAGAATGGTTTTATGTCTAAGGTATTTTCCCTTACATGGGTTTTCGGGAAGTATTGGGGAAACCACGGCTTCTATGACCAGGCCTCAACTGGTTGGTATCCCCAGCCTATACCTTCTTTATTACCTTGCTTTGTCTCCAAACACACGTCGGCCACTCCCCCGTATGGGTCTGGGTTAGTGGAACTAGTCCAGCCTAACCTTCAAGAACGCGGTCGTTGGAATGACCTTACTGGTCTGTTTTGCGGAAATGTATCTCGAGACTTCCGACCTTAACGATGTCTCTAACGGACATACAAGCTTTTCAATTGATATTACAACTTTTTTTTGTATGATTGGGTTCTTACAAGTCAAAAACCAACAACAATGAAACCCTTTGCTGTGTTACTATTAGGAATGAAAGCTTTTAGAACCCTCAAGAACTGTAATTGCATTATTACTGTATCGTGAAGTACGCTTGATCAATTTCAACACTGCCGACTTTTATTTATGCCTTTCACAGTGATAGAAAATACCTAAGGATTTTGGATTCGTGACTGAAATTTCATGAATCTCGAATGCAAGCGCATATCATTTATGGACTTGAAGTGATTTCCCCCAGAATAAACTAGACGTTGGTGCAGCTTGGTTTCTTCCCGATAAAATCTTTTAACTCGATAAATTTAATTCTTGAATACTGAGTAATTGAATTCATGTATAACTTCATCTTGTTTTCTTGAGCCCAATAGCTTGTGGTATTGCAATACAGCCTTGTCGATTTCCTGCAAGGAAAACATTTACATTGGTTCTTTCGAAGAAGTGCTTCAGACATCGGATTCCCAATGATACTAAAGGACAAGGATTTGGGGCTAATCCTGTGTCTCCTTTGGAAAAGACTATTTCAAGTTGCACCTCGGATTTATCTTTTCACGTACGGGAGGGAGGTGTCCCCCCCCAGTCTGACCTTAGTCTGGGAATTGTGCGAAACCCACCATTATCTGTTCAGCTATTTAACTTGCTATATATCTGCATTTCTTAACTTGGGCCTATGGCATTTAGGACCTTTGTTATTAACAGTTTTAATTTGTAGAAGGCCAACACACTTTCTTGTCGTCTGGGTTCGTACTATTTAACCAGTAATGGAGGTATTTAAATTGGACCTCTTTAAAATTTTAATGGTTTTTCTGGTATTTTTGGCTTTGTAATGCTGTTGGAAATTTAAAGTCTGTTGTTTTTCAACGAGGGGTTTCTTCTCAAAAAACTTTGACTAGCTTTTGAAGTGCTTAATGAAACACGGAGTTCAGAAATTTGTCGGGGCAGAATATAGCATTCATTTTAAAGCTGCGAATTTGGATCATCGACCTTAAAACATAATTAATTTGGGGCTCACCTATAAAAACATTGAGCCCATTTAGTCCAAAACTTGCACAAGGATACTTATGCCACAAGCTTTCACTGTTGGGAATTTGTTAATAGGTCCAATCTCCAAGTACTCTTTATTGGTTCATGGTTTTTCTCGCTAAGCTCCCATTTCCTGTGCTTTTGATTGCTTTTAGCTTTCAAAAATTTTCGATGTGTAGTTTTACTGGGTTCTAATTTCAAATTCATTAATACCTCTAAATTTTTTTCTGCTTGGGGTGCTCGATTTCATCCAGTCTTTTTGTAAGACCTGTTGCATAAAGCAGTTATCCTTTTTTAAAACTTAAAAACCCCTTCCCCAAAAAGGGAAAAATTTTCCCAAAATTTTTTCCTTTAGCGCGCATTTTGGCCTATTACGCCTGGTCCATTTTGTCAAAGGGCTTTTGCAAATCTGTATTATTACATCTGCATTCTTTTTTCTCTGCATTTAGGACCTTGTCGTCGTGATCCAGTAGCTGAGACAGACAGGACGACCTGTTCTAAACCCATGTTGCCCTGGGTTGTGTAACTGAGGGGTTTCTAGATGGGTGGTGATCTTGCTTCTTGGGACCCTTTCAAAGATTTTTTATGATATGGGATGTTAGTGTATTGGTCTGTAGTTCTTTTGCTGTTGTTTTAAACTGCCCCCTTTGTGAGTGGGGCTATGTCTGTTTGTTTTTAGTAACTGAGGACGACCCCCGTGTCCATGCTCCCTCTCCACAGGATGGAAAAAATGCTCGTGATAGGGCTTATTGCAGTTCTTGATGAACACAGAGTTCCATGAGTCTGGCCCTGGGGCAGAGTGCATGGGCATGTCATTTATCCCCTTTGTTCGAAGTCATTTGGCGTCAGGATAACATCGGATAGGCTTTGGTTAATCAAATTTTGTGGCTCTCTCATAAAAAATTCATTTTGATTTTCGACTCTCAGGCTGGTTTAGCGGCTTCCCTAAAAACTGAGTCATATTGGGACTTGAGTAGCTCACTCTTTTTCCTTGCTGTCATCTGTGTAGGACCCATCTTGTTTAAGTAGGGGCCCAATACTGGGCGTTGTTCTCGATTTTGATTTGGCATAGGAGAAGAAATACTTTGGGTTTCTTTCGATTTCATTTATAGCTTTTAGTTTTTTCCCCGCGATTCCTGACTCCTAAAGGATTCTTTTAGTTTAATTTCGATGCTTGCTATTTCTCTGACCAGTGTCTCCCTGCGCATTTCAGATATATTGACCTCTTTTAGCCGCTCTGTTATTCTTTTTCCGTCGCCTGTAAAGGGAGCGCCTGTCTCTTTCTATTTTACATCTACTCCTCCTTTTTCTTAGAGGAATAAGCCTTGTGCATACATCGAGTGCCACCGAGTTAATCTGTTCTAGGCATAAGTTTGGGTCTGTGTTGCTTAGTAATCTTCCCAGCTTATATCGGTTAGGACTTGGTTTACTTGGTCCCACTTTATGTTTTTGTTATTGAAGTTGAATTTGGTGAATGCTCCCTCGTGACTAGTCTCATTTTGTCGGTCTGGGCTCCTCGCATACATGTCTGAACCTCAATTATGTTGTGATCGGAGTATATTGTTTTTGATATGGTGACATTTCTTATCAGATCATCATTGTTAGTGAATATAGGTCTAGTGTATTCTCCAGTCTAGTAGGCTCTATTATTTGCTGTTTAAATTGAATTTTGTGCAGAGATTTAAAAGCTCGTGTGAGTGTGAGTTTTCATCAGAGCTGCCTCCTGGTGTTATTACTGCAACAATATTATTTGCTATATTCCTCCATTTTAGGTGCCTTAAGTTGAAATCCCCCAGGAGCAAGATGTTGGGTGCAGGAGCTGGAAGATTTTCCAGACAGTGGTCAATTTTTAACAGCTGTTCCTGGAATTGCTGGGATGTTTGCATCCGGAGGCTTGTAGACTACCACAATGACTAGGTTTTGGTTCTCGACCTTTACTACTAAAACTTCCACTACGTCATTTGAGGCATTAAGGCAGTTCTGTGCAAACAAGTGACTCTGCAATGTACAAGGCCAACCCCCCCCTTTTGCCTGTTCACTCTGTCACATCTGTATAGGTTGTAACCTGGGATCCATATTTCATTGTCCAAGTGATCCTTTATGTGGGTCTCAGTGAAAGCCACGAACATTGCCTTTGCCTCTGCAAGCAGTCCACGGATGAAAGGTATTTTGTTGTTTATTGCTGGCTTTAGACCCTGTATATTTGCAAAGAAGAATGTTATCGGACTGGTGGTATTGTTGGTACTGGGGGGGATTTTTTTCCGGCATTAGTATCTGTATCTGTTGGTTTGGAGTGGAGGCCATCGACTGTGATTCCACTCCAGGAATGACTGGATTTGGTGTACGATTTCTGCCATTTCCTGCCAGTTTTTTTTCCTTCCTGGCACTAAAAAACCTCTCCCTCTTGAGTGGCTGTGGCTACCCAGGTTTTCCCATGGCCTGGATGTTTTTTATCTTTTGTCCCCTTTAGATGGTATGCCTGGCAATTTAAGTTATAGCACAGTCTTTCCTGTACTGAAGAGGTACACATTTCAGGGTGAAAAAGCTTACAGGAAGGGAGTTTGCATTTTCCTGTTGTCATTTTGGGCATGGCATTTTCTAGGGTGGTCATAGTTGCACGTCCCATCTGTTTTTCCAGATTTCCCATGCCAGCAGATACCAAGTGCATAGTATGAGCACAGGCTTGGTTTCCGCTTGCCTTGGGTTTCTTTTGACTGTATTCCTGTTGGTGCATTTTTCCCTGTCTTACTTCTATCCCCCCTAGCACCAACAATGGAGCTCCCACCAGTTGTTTTTGGGTAATTTAATCCTCACTATTGCTATTGGAGTCCTCTTGTTTGCTATTTCCCCTGCGGTATTTCTAGTTTGCAATATTGGTTTTATCTTATCTTGACTACACTTGTTTCCCTACTATGGCTCCTATCTCCCTATGAGGTCATTTATATGTATTCCTTCCTGCGTTTAATTCCCGACTACCTGGACAAATTTCTCCAGTTCACCATTACTGTCTCCCAGGACAGTATCCCAGCTTCACCATATCTGTCTCCCAGGACAGCACCTTCAGCTTCACCCATTACTGTCCTCCCAGACAAGCACCTCCAGCTTCACCATTACTGTCTCCCAGGACAGCACCTCCGCTTAAAACCATTACTGTCTCCCAGGACAGCACCTCCAGCTTTACTATTACGGGTCTCCCAGGACATCCCTCCAGCCTTACAGTTTCTGACTACATGGCCAGTATCAAGGGCCGTACCATTCAGCCCAGACTTTTTATGTTCCCATCTGTTGTAGAAAGCTTCCAGGTTTTCTATGAAAGCAGCTTTGATGTTATCCTCTTTTAATACCCTTGTGATTTTAGTCCACAGATTTTCCTCATTTGGGCATACCCAGAAACACTTCTCTGTTTTAATACTGCTTGTAGCTAGTTCTGGGGTATCTGCACAAGGGGCGTGACACCAATTTCCACAAAAATGACAATTTATCCATGTGGAGGCCCGTTTGTTTGACTGACCACAGACTACACACAGACTTCCACTAAGCTATGGTCTTCCTTGTCTTCCACTAAGCCATGGTCTTCCTTGTCCTCCACTAAGCCATGGTCTCCCTTGTCTTCCACTAAGCCATGGTCTCCCTTGTCTTCCACTAACCCATGGTCTTCCTTGTCTTCCACTAAGCAATGGTCTTCTTTGTCCTCCACTAAGCCATGGTCTCCCTTGTCTTCTAAGCCATGGTCTTCTTTGTCCTCCACTAAGCCATGGTCTCCCTTGTCTTCCACTAAGCCATGGTCTTCCTTGTCTTCCACTAAGCCATGGTCTTCCTTGTCTCCACTAAGCCATGGTCTTCCTTGTCTTCCACTAAGCCATGGTCTTCCTTGTCTTCCACTAAGCCATGGTCTTCCTTGTCTTCCACTAAGCCATGGTCTTCCCTGTCCTCCACTAAGCCATTGTCTTCCTTGTCCTCCACTAAGCCATGGTCTTCCTTGTCTTCCACTAAGCCATGGTCTTCCTTGTCTTCCACTAAGCCATGGTCTTCCTTGTCTTCCACTAAGCCATGATCTTCCTTGTCTTCCACTAAGCCATGGTCTTCCCTGTCCTCCACTAAGCCATTGTCTTCCTTGTCCTCCACTAAGCCATGGTCTTCCTTGCAGTGTTCTCAAGTGGAACAAGATGAGGTGAGTATCACCTTTAAGAGGGTGGCAACTTGCAGGTAATATTTACCTTAATACTTACACACACACTGACCACGTAACCTTCACTTTACTTAACAATTACAATACTCTTGTGTGTCTCACTTCCACTTGTTGTGTTTCTTACATCTACTTCTTGTGTTTCTCCCTTCTCATTTTTGTGTTTTTCACTTCTACCTATTGGTTTTTCTCACTCCTATCTGCTGTGTTCCTCACTTCTACCTGTTGTGTTCCTCACTTCTATCTGCTGTGTTCCTCACTTCTACCTGTTGTGTTCCTCACTTCTACCTGTTGTGTTCCTCACTTCTACCTGTTGTGTTCCTCACTTCTACCTGTTGTGTTCCTCACTTCTACCTGTTGCCCCAGTTTTTCCTCACTTTACCTGGTTTCACCTGCTGTGTTCCTCACTTCTACCTGTTGTGTTCCTCACTTCTACCTGTTGTGTTCCTCACTTCTACCTGTTGTGTTCCTCACTTCTACCTGCTGTGTTCCTCACTTCTACCTGCTGTGTTCCTCACTTCTACCTGCTGTGTTCCTCACTTCTACCTGTTGTGTTCCTCACTTCTTACCTGTTGTGTTCCTCACTTCTACCTGCTGTGTTCCTCACTTCTACCTGCTGTGTTCCTCACTTCTACCTGTTGTGTTCCTCACTTCTACCTGTTGTGTTCCTCACTTCTACCTGTTGTGTTCCTCACTTCTACCTGTTGTGTTCCTCACTTCTACCTGCTGTGTTCCTCTTCTACCTGTGTTTCCTCACTTCTACCTGCTGTGTTCCTCACTTCTACCTGCTGTGTTCCTCACTTCTACCTGTTGTGTTCCTCACTTCTACCTGTTGTGTTCCTCACTTCTACCTGTTGTGTTCCTCACTTCTACCTGCTGTGTTCCTCACTTTCTACCTGCTGTGTTCCTCACTTCTACCTGCTGTGTTCCTCACTTCTACCTGTTGTGTTCCTCACTTCTACCTGCTGTGTTTTCCCCACTTCTACCTGCTGTGTTCCTCACTTCTACCTGCTGTGTTCCTCACTTCTACCTGCTGTGTTCCTCACTTCTACCTGTTGTGTTCCTCACTTCTACCTGTTGTGTTCCTCACTTCTACCTGCTGTGTTCCTCACTTCTACCTGCTGTGTTCCTCACTTCTACCTGCTGTGTTCCTCACTTCTACCTGCTGTGTTCCTCACTTCTACCTGCTGTGTTCCTCACTTCTACCTGCTGTGTTCCTCACTTCTACCTGTTGTGTTCCTCACTTCTACCTGCTGTGTTCCACACTTCTACCTGTTGTGTTCCTCACTTCTACCTGCTGTGTTCCTCACTTCTACCTGCTGTGTTCCTCACTCTACCTGCTGTGTTCCTCACTTCTACCTGCTGTGTTCCACACTTTATCTACCTGTTGTGTTCCTCACTTCTACCTGTTGTGTTCCTCACTTCTACCTGTTGTGTTCCTCACTTCTACCTGTTGTGTTCCTCACTTCTACCTGCTGTGTTCCTCACTTCTACCTGCTGTGTCCTCACTTCTACCTGCTGTGTTCCTCACTTCTACCTGCTGTGTTCCTCACTTCTACCTGTTGTGTCCTCACTTCTACCTGTTGTGTTCCTCACTTCTACTGTTGTGTTCCTCACTTCTACCTGTGTGTTCCTCACTTCTACCTGTTGTGTCCTCACTTCTAACCTGCTGTGTTCCTCACTTCTACCGTTGTGTTCCTCACTTCTACCTGTTTGTGTTCCTCACTTCTACCTGTGTGTTTCCTCACTTCTACCTGTTGTTTCTCACTTTCTACCTGCTGTGTTCCTCACTTCTACCTGTTGTGTTCCTCACTTCTACCTGCTTTTGTTCCTCACTTCTACCTGCTTTTGTTCCTCACTTCTACCTGCTGTGTTCCTCACCTTCTACCTGCTGTGTTCCTCCATTCTACCTGTTGTGTTCCTCACTTCTACCTGTTGTGTTCCTCACTTCTACCTGCTGTGTTCCTCACTTCTACCTGCTGTGTTCCTCACTTCTACCTGCTGTGTTCCTCACTTCTACCTGCTGTGTTCCTCACTTCTACCTGCTGTGTTCCTCACTTCTACCTGCTGTGTTCCTCACTATGATAAGGAGTACGACATTGTTTATCCTATCTTCAACAAAGCCTCTGATATGCTACCAAGGAAGTTATGATGTCCCGTAGCTTGGCTGGTAGCGCACTAACAGCTTACACATGAGGTTTGTGGTTCGATCCCCGGTAGGGGTGGAAACATTTGAGCGTGTTTCCTTAAGACACCTGCTGCTCATGTTCACCTAGCAGTAAATAAGTACTGGGTGTTAACAGACTGGTGTGGGTCGCATCCTAGGGACAAAATTAATCTAATTAATCTGAAATGCTCTGCATAACAAGGAACTTTTTATATAGTATGTCAGTGATGTCAGCTAGGTCGGTATTCGTTTTATCATATACTTGTACAAATAAAAAATATAGATATACAAGTGCTACCTGGAGTTTACCTGGAGAGAGTTCCGGGGGTCAACGCCCCCGCGGCCCGGTCTGTGACCAGGCCTCCTGGTGGATCAGAGCCTTATCAACCAGGCTGTTGCTGCTGGCTGCACGCAAACCAACGTACGAGCCACAGCCCGGCTGGTCAGGAACCGACTTTAGGTGCTTGTCCAGTGCCAGCTTGAAGACTGCCAGGGGTCTGTTGGTAATCCCCCTTATGTGTGCTGGGAGGCAGTTGAACAGTCTCGGGCCCCTGACACTTATTGTATGGTCTCTTAACGTGCTAGTGACACCCCTGCTTTTCATTGGGGGGATGGTGCATCGTCTGCCAAGTCTTTTGCTTTCGTAGTGAGTGATTTTCGTGTGCAAGTTCGGTACTAGTCCCTCTAGGATTTTCCAGGTGTATATAATCATGTATCTCTCCCGCCTGCGTTCCAGGGAATACAGGTTCAGGAACCTCAAGCGCTCCCAGTAATTGAGGTGTTTTATCTCCGTTATGCGCGCCGTGAAGGTTCTCTGTACATTTTCTAGGTCAGCAATTTCACCTGCCTTGAAAGGTGCTGTTAGTGTGCAGCAATATTCCAGCCTAGATAGAACAAGTGACCTGAAGAGTGTCATCATGGGCTTGGCCTCCCTAGTTTTGAAGGTTCTCATTATCCATCCTGTCATTTTTCTAGCAGATGCGATTGATACAATGTTATGGTCCTTGAAGGTGAGATCCTCCGACATGATCACTCCCAGGTCTTTGACGTTGGCGTTTCGCTCTATTTTGTGGCCAGAATTTGTTTTGTACTCTGATGAGTAAGGTTTAAGACAATTATACTAACTCTTGGTGTAGACAGTCATGCGGCACAGATCTGCTCTTCATTTTACAGTCATGAATGACCTGAAAAACTGGCACACGTGTTTAATACAATCTGATCCTCAAGAACCAATAAGTCTACTGTATCTGTTCTTCAATATTTATATTATACTCGTTCTCTCTCTCTCTCTCTTGTGTGTTCACCTAGTTGTGGTTGCAGGACTTGATTCACAGCTCCTGGCCCCACCTCTTCACTGTCATCTACTAAGTCACTCTCCCTGCTCCATGAGCTTTATCATACCTCTTCTTAAAGCTATGTATGGATCCTGCCTTCACTGCATCACTTTCCAGACTATTCCATTTCCTGACAACTCTATGAAGAAATACTTCCTAACATCCCTATGACTCGTCTGAATCTTCAACTTTCAACTGTGACTTTCAACTGTGTCATCTCTGGAACATCCTATCTCTGCCCACCTTGTCAATTCCTCTAAGTATTTTATATGTCGTTATCTTATCCCCTCTATCCCTCCTGTCCTCCAGTGTCGCCAGGTAGATTTCCCTTCACCTCTCCTCGAAGGGGCATGCCCCTTAGCTCCGGAACTAGTCTCGTTGCAAAACCTTCGCACTTTCTCTAATTTCCTTACGTACTTAAATAGGCGTGGGTTACAAACTGGTGCTGCATACTCCAATATGGGCCTGACGTACACGGTGTACAGAGTCCTGAACGATTCCTTACTGAGATGTCGAATGCTATTCTTAAATTTGCTAGGCGCCCATATGCTGTAGCAGTTATTTGGTTGATGTGCGCCTCAGAGGTGCTCAGTATTATACTCACCCCAAGATCCTTTTCCTTGAGTGAGGTTTGTAGTCTCGGGCCCGCTAGACTGTACTCCGTCTGCAGTCTTCCCAATATTCATGACTTTGAACTTGGTGGGGTTGAACTCCAAGAGCCAGTTTTTGGACCAGGCCTGCAGCCTGTCCGGATCCCTTTGTAGTCCTGCCTGGTCCTCCTCAGACTGAATTCTCATTAACTTCATATCATCTGCAAACAGGGACACTTCGGAGTCTATTCCTTCCGTCATGTCGTTCACATATACCAGAGACAGCACCGGTCCTAGGAAAGACCCCTGGGGAACCCCGCTCGTCACAGGTGCCCAATCTGATACCTCGTCGCGTACCATGACTCGCTGTCTTCCCGTCAGGTATTCCCTGATCCATTGTAGTGCCTTCCCTGTTATCCCTGTCTGGTCCTCCAGCTTTTGCACTTATCTCTTGTGTGGACCTATGTCAAAAGCCTTCTTACAGTCCAAGAAAATGCAGTTTACCCACCCCTCTCTCCTGTCTTACTGCTGTCACCCTGTCATAGAAATCCAGGTTTGACACAGGATGTCCCGTCATTGAAATCGTGCTGGTTGTCGTTGATAAGCTCATTCTTTTCTAGGAGCTACACCACTCTTCTGATAATCTTCTCCATGACTTTGCATACTATACATGTCAGTAACACTGGTCTGTAGTTTAATGCTTCGTGTCTGTCTCCCTTTTTTTTTAATGGGAACTATATTTGCTGTCTTCTGTACCTCAGGTAGTCACCCTGGTTCGATAGATGTATTGAAGTGTGTTGTTAGTGGTACACAGCGCTTCTGCTCCCTTTCTCAGGACCCATGGAGAGATGTTATTTGGCCCAATCACCTTTGAGGTATCTAGCTCGCTTAGCAACTTCTTCACCTCCTCCTCGGTTGTATGTTTTGTGTCCAGCACTTGGTGGTGTACCCTACCTCTCCGTCTTTCTGGAGTACCTTCTGTCTCCTCTTTGAATACTTCTTTGAATCTCATGTAGAGCTCCTCATATACTTCAGTTTCTTATGATCTCCCCTCCTTCTTTTCTCATCTTGATTACCTGGTCCTTGACTGTTGTTTTCCTCCTGATGTGACTGTACAACAGCTTTGGGTCAGATTTGGCTTTCGCTGCTATGTCATTTTCGTATTGTCGTTGAGCCTCCCTCCTTGAGTATATTTCTGGTTCTATGACTGCTCTCCTTATTCTCCTGGGTCCTTTGCCTTCTATACTTCCATTCTCTAGCATACTTGGTTCTGGCCTCTCTACACCTTTGGGTAAATCAAGGGCTCATC
>NC_069461.1:29971240-30001186 GCF_026875155.1 Cherax quadricarinatus | reverse complement strand
AGTACAGTGTGGGGGAGGATTGTGATGGAGGGTATACAAGAGCGTAAGCGACGGACATCCTCATCTAGGTTTGCGTCATAGTGCTTGTGTCTGACGCGTGTACTCCCTGGATCTTGTGGGGTTGAGCTCAGACTCCCGGGCCGCTGACCCCTTGTGTGAAGGTGTTCCTGCTCCCTTTTGTGTAGCTTGTAGCATGCAACTGTGAACACATTAACTGCCCACCACTAGACCGGGCCGCGGGGGCGCTGACCCCCGAAACCCTCTCCAGGTATACTTAACCATGACGAAAGTGAAAAGACCTATTATAATTACCAGGGTGACTGTAGGGATCTCGGCGAGTTTTTAGGGAAATCTTTCAACAGTAACAATTTAACGAGATATTTAACTGACTAGATATTTTAGCTTATAGTGATAATAAATATCAGTATGTGATTCAATCATGCTGGTACTCCTTTTGTTGATTAATTTCATCTTTGATAATGCTGTGTTTATCTTTTTGGTGTTTTATTCGTGGAGTGGGAGAGTTGGCGAGTAGGGTATTGTTGCTGGTGTTGGATAGAAAGAGGGTATTGTTGCTGGTGTTGGATAGAAAGAGGGTTTGTTGCTGGTGTTGGATAGAAAGAGGGTGTTGTTGCTGGCGTTGGATAGAAAGAGGGTATTGTTGCTGGTGTTGGATAGAAAGAGGGTATTGTTGCTGGTGTTGGATAGAAAGAGGGTATTGTTGCTGGTGTTGGATAGAAAGAGGGTGTTGTTGCTGGTGTTGGATAGAAAGAGGGTATTGTTGCTGGTGTTGGATAGAAAGAGGGTGTTGTTGCTGGTGTTGGATAGAAAGAGGGTATTGTTGCTGGTGTTGGATAGAAAGAGGGTGTTGTTGCTGGCGTTGGATAGAAAGAGGGTATTGTTGCTGGTGTTGGATAGAAAGAGGGTTTGTTGCTGGTGTTGGATAGAAAGAGGGTGTTGTTGCTGGTGTTGGATAGAAAGAGGTGTTGTTGCTGGTGTTGGATAGAAAGAGGGTGTTGTTGCTGGTGTTGGATAGAAAGAGGGTATTGTTGCTGGTGTTGGATAGAAAGAGGGTATTGTTGCTGGTGTTGGATAGAAAGAGGGTGTTGTTGCTGGGTTGGATAGAAAGAGGGTATTGTTGCTGGTGTTGGATAGAAAGAGGGTTTGTTGCTGGTGTTGGATAGAAAGAGGGTATTGTTGCTGGTGTTGGATGAAAGAGGGTTTGTGCTGGTTGGAAGAAGAGGTATTGTTGCTGGTGTTGGATAGAAAGAGGGTGTTGTTGCTGGTGTTGGATAGAAAGAGGGTATTGTTGCTGGTGTTGGATAGAAAGAGGGTGTTGTTGCTGGCGTTGGATAGAAAGAGGGTGTTGTTGCTGGTGTTGGATAGAAAGAGGGTTTGTTGCTGGTGTTGGATAGAAAGAGGGTGTTGTTGCTGGTGTTGGATAGAAAGAGGGTGTTGTTGCTGGCGTTGGATAGAAAGAGGGTATTGTTGCTGGTGTTGGATAGAAAGAGGGTATTGTTGCTGGTGTTGGATAGAAAGAGGGTGTTGTTGCTGGCTGTTGGATAGAAAGAGGGTATTGTTGCTGGTGTTGGATAGAAAGAGGGTGTTGTTGCTGGTGTTGGATAGAAAGAGGGTGTTGTTGCTGGCGTTGGATAGAAAGAGGGTATTGTTGCTGGGTTGGATAGAAAGAGGGTATTGTTGCTGGTGTTGGATAGAAAGAGGGTTTGTTGCTGGCGTTGGATAGAAAGAGGGTGTTGTTGCTGGCGTTGGATAGAAAGAGGGTGTTGTTGCTGGTGTTGGATAGAAAGAGGGTGTTGTTGCTGGTTGGATAGAAAGAGGGTGTTGTTGCTGGTGTTGGATAGAAAGAGGGTGTTGTTGCTGGTGTTGGATAGAAAGAGGGTGTTGTTGCTGGTGTTGGATAGAAAGAGGGTGTTGTTGCTGGTTTGGATAGAAAGAGGGTAGTTGTTGCTGGTGTTGGATAGAAAGAGGGTGTTGTTGCTGGTGTTGGATAGAAAGAGGGTGTTGTTGCTGGTGTTGGATAGAAAGAGGTTTGTTGCTGGGTTGGATAGAAAGAGGGTGTTGTTGCTGGTGTTGGATAGAAAGAGGGTGTTGTTGCTGGTGTTGGATAGAAAGAGGGTGTTGTTGCTGGTGTTGGATAGAAAGAGGGCGAGGTGCAGATGCTTGGATCAATATCGATGGAAAGCCAATAAGTGTGGCTTATTTCCACTAGGGTCCTATGATCCTCTTTCCCATGATGCTGCCTACAACAGTCGGTTGAACACCTAGGTACCTACTTTCTGCTAGGTGAACAGGGGCAACAGGTGTAAGAAAACTCCTCATTAGAACCTAAGATGAAACAACATAGGACAGACAACACATCCCTGAGGTGTGTCCAGCTTCATTCTGTGCGCATCCGAATATTTTCCCCAAAGCAATACTTTTGCTCTTCTTTTAGATAATCCTTCAGACACATTAATAATTGGTCTTTTGACCAAGGACTCATGATGGCTTACTGGACCACCTCGTAAAATAACTAATACCATACAATAGGATGTGATTATTGGTTGAGGCAATAGCGGATGGGAGGGAAGGAGGTAGACACGAGAGAGGGAGGTACAGGGTGGTTAAAGTTTGGTGGAGGAGGGACGGTAAGGTTGGGAAAAGAGAGCGAAAGAGGCAGGAAAGGAGGGGGGGAGGGAGAAGGTAAGGTACGCTGGTTCTCACTTGCGCATTGATTGAGGCTTTACATAGTACCAGCCTCAGTAGCTATGTTTCCCACACCGGCGACAGCCTCAGTAGCTGTTTCTCACACGGGCGATACACCCTCTGTACTGTAGTAACGCTCCTCACACGGGTGACAGCTATTATGGCTACGTTTCTCACACAGGCGACAGCCTCGATAACAAATATTTTAATCGTATGTATTAATAAAACATGAAAAGCTAACCAGAACACAGGTTTAAGAATAATGGTCATAAAGTCGTCATTGAAATACAATTAATACACTAATTAAAAACCAAAAATTTAAAAAGTTTCAATCCATTATGGGTCACTGTTATGTCACCAGTGAAAAACAAGGCTTAAACGGTTGGAAAACTAGAACACTTAAAAGACGCCATATTTCAGTATAGATTCCGACCTGAAATTTAACCACTGTTCCCTTCAACTGTTACTCAGGCAGCCACGATAACTGCCATCTCATGCTCTCAGAAGTATGAGGTAGGGAAGTTGAAAGTGGAGTCAGCACAGTCAGCAGGGGATAAAAGTAGAAAGAGATTGTGGGAAAACGTGTTCGGTGGTCTTCTCACTTTAGATTTGCAAGTTTTCATGATGTGACGTTACTGTCCGCTGTATGGTGGAACCTGGAGATACACTGCGTCCATCCTGAGTTGGATCCCTCCCTACAGAGCAGCTGGAGAGAGACCCTTGATACATTGCTACCATGCAGGAGACGGCTAATGTTTCCCTACAGAGCAGCTGAGACCCTTGATACATTGCTACCATGCAGAGGGAGACGGCTGATGCTTCCCTGCAGAGCAGCTGGAGACCCTTGATACATTGCTACCATGCAGAGGGAGACGGATGATGCTTCCCTGCAGAGCAGCTGGAGACCCTTGATACATTGCTACCATGCAGAGGGAGACGGCTGATGCTTCCCTGCAGAGCAGCTGGAGACCCTTGATACATTGCTACCATGCAGAGGGAGACGGCTGATGCTTCCCTACATAGCAGAGGGAGACGACTGATGTCTCCTTACAGAGCATAAGAAAGCAATGGGCTACTCCCTACAGAACATAGGGAGATGATTGTCTCCCTACAGAGCAGAGGAAGCAGAAAGGTCAGACACACCAACATGGGCTGAGAATGGAAAATATATAATAACTTTTATTTTTGTAAGTATATAATACAACTATTAGAGACTTAGCTGGCAATACTGGCATATTATATAGAAAGCCCCCTAGGTTATGAAGAGCATTTCAGGCAACTCAAAATAATCTTGTCCCCCCAGGATGCGACCCACAACAGTCTGTTAACACTCGGGTACCTACTTACTGCTAAGTGAACAGGGACAGCAGGTGTAAGAAAACATGCCCAACGTTTCACCTGTGCCGGGGATCGATCCCGGATCCCTCAGTGTGAGAGTTGAGGACGCTATCAACCAAGCAACGAGCACCCACAAACAACAAGTTTGTTGACCATGCCAGGAAACAGAGAAGAGGTTCAAAATACCACAGTGGATAACACGAGAAAATAAATGAATAGTAAGGTTGTTCATGTCAGACTGGTTTTATCAAATCAATTCATTCATATATCTAACATTGTTTTAACCACTTTTAAAAACTGTTTCAATGGGCGTGCTTGGCACATCCATTGTTGCTAAATCAGTGTTTTCTCACTCTCCCTAAATCTAATTCTGAAGTTGGCAGAATGTAGACAGCACAAGTTGTAGAACTGCAATAGTATACGTCATTATGGCTGCCAGCCAGTATTAGGCTGCCGCACGTGCCTAGTCCCTTTATGTCAGGGGTGGGGAATCTTTTTTCTGTCAAGGGCCATATGGATATTTATAACATTCGCGCGCCATACAATATTATCAACTTAAAAATTAGCCTGCTATATTTGATCAAGCACGCCTAATGTGATGAAAATAATAAAGTGAAGATGAAGATCTCAATGGTATTTTACATATCACAGGAAGCCCTGTGATATGTGATATTTTGCCAAGGAGAGGAGTTGGAAGTGAATGGTTGTCCAGGGCAATTGGTGTCAATTGCTGGCTGGACAAACACTAAGGAAAATGCAATAACATTCATTGACAACTGGGACCTATGGTAGAAATGACATGTATGCCAGGGATGGGGTTCATTTATCTAGGTCTGGGGTGGGGGCACTGGCCACTGCAGTGGAGGGAGCTATTAGGGGCTTTAAACTAGAAATAAATAGTGGTATGGGTTTTGGGGGGAAAACAGTGAAGTTCAAGTTTGGTAATACTGTGAGTTTTAGGTGAACCAGTAATACGCAGAATGAGGTGGACATTGGAAAGCCAGTGGCTCTAGGTGAGAAGGGCAGTAATAAGTATAGTGGAAAAACAGAAATGAGCAGGAAGGGAAAAGAGAAAGGAGGGGGTTTAAGCTTATATTAATAGTCGCAGTGCTAGGTATAAGATGGACGAGTTGAGGTTAGTTGCAAGTGCAAGTAACATTGATGTATTTGCCACAACCGAGACGTGGTTTAATACAAAAAATCGGGACATGCCTGCTGAATGTCACAGTCACATTCCAAGTAGACAGAAGTATCGGGAAGGGGGGCGGGGGTGGCACTGTATGTCCAAGATCGCTTGAACAGAGTGGATAGAATTTTCAGAAGGGCATAAAAAATTGATTTTAGACGCGATATACCGTCCCCCAAACTTAGATAGGGACTAAGGTAGACTACTTTGGGAGGAAATTGTTAAGGCCACAAGGCACGATAATGTAGTAATTCTAGGGAACTAACTTTAGTCAGATTGACTGAAATTCCTCGACTTGGAATTCAGAATCTAACGACTTCTTAAAGGTAGTTCAGGATTGCTTTTTGAAGCAGTTTGTGACAAAACCTACAAGGGGAAATAACCTGTTTGACTCGGTTTTTGCAAACAAAGAAACCCTTGTTAATAATTTAGAAATTACAGAAGAACTTGGCACAAGCGACCACAAATCAATTACCTCTAACACTGAATGGAAGTATGTTAATAAGGATAACTCAGCAAATTATAATGGGCTTAGAGAACACCTGCCATCTGTGGACTGAGAAACAAAAGAGTTATCAGTATGACATCTTTCTAAACACTATACATGCTGCCCAAAGAACGTTTATTCCATATAAAGAAATAAGATCGAGTAGAAATAACCTGAAATGGATGAATAATAAGCTCAAATATCTTTTAGGGCAGAAGAAAGGAATTTATAGTCGCATCAAAAGAGGTGAGGGTCATCTTATAAATCAATATATTCACATTGAGAGAGAGGTTAAAAAGGGGATAAGAAAAGCAAAACGGCACTATAAAATTAAAGTGGCTAGAGATTCGACAACCCGAAAGGTTTTTTATAGGTTTACAGAACAAAAGTTAGAGAAAAGATAGGTCCCCTTAAAAGTAACTCTGGGCATCTTACTGACAAGGAGAATGAAATGTGCTCGATTTTTAATTATTTTCTTTCAGTTTTCACACAAGAGGACACTAACAATATCCCAATAGTTAATATTTTTTAGTGGGCCTGAAGAAGATAGATTATGTAATATCACAGTCACTAGCGATATGGTTGTCAAACAAGTAGACCGACTGAAGCAAAATAAATCCTCCGGCTCTGATGAGCTTTTTTCAAGGGTTCTTATGGAGTATAAGATGGAACTTTGTGACTATAAACAAATATATTATGCAGTCTATGTGGCTGGAAGTGTAAATAAATGGTCAACAGACTTCCTCACTATAATGACGGCATATAAATGAAGCGACTAGAATGAGAGCACCAAGACACCATCACTGTTAAATTTACTACTTACTAAAAAAACAAAGGAAATCTGCAACATACAAATACAAATTTTATTTCTTTGCAAAGGTTACAATGTGTGATTTCCATATTATAGTGTTGTTAAGTACAAAGAAAGTCACGTAGATGCCTTGTAAAGTGTCATCATGTTCTACTGGAACCAACATATTCAGTGAAATGATTTAGAAGACAAAAAAAATCATAAACAAGAACGAGTAGATTATAAGGGAATAACTATGCTTTAAAACAGTATTTTAGAGAAATTATATTGAACAATATAATACTAAAAGAGACAGACATAAATAATCTCTACAATGAATTCTGTAACATATGAAAATTGAATTATACAGGTTATTCTAGACAGAATATAAGACTGAGTAATAAAGCGTTCGAGTAGTCAGGAAGTGAAACGACCTGGAGAATGAAGTGGTGAAGGCAGGATCCATACACAGCTTTAAGAAAACGTACGATACGGTTCTTGCAACTAGGAGTGTAAGCCTAATAGCGACCAGAGAGTAGGCGGGGCCAGGAGCTGAGATTCGACCCCTACATCCACATATGAGGGCGCGCGCGCACACACACACAATGGTTGTCACTGATAAACCATACCCCCGGCCGGGATTGAACCCGCGGTCATAGAGTCTCAAAACTCCAGCCCGTCGCTGATGGTCGCTCCGGGGAGATGAAGATACCCACTCTCTTATTACCCTCCCACCCACCCACAACTACTCACCCCTCTCATTCATTCCTTCCAATCATTCCTCCCTACCACTCCTTCCTCGCACACATTCCTCCCTCTCGTTCACCCTGTCTTCCCTCCTATCTTTCCCTCCCCTTCACAAAAAAGTGCTTGAAAAAAAATTTTTTTTTTACAGAATTGTGATCCTAGCTTAAAAAGCAACAATTTCTTTGCCAGAACGCAGATTTATTTTTTGCAATAATTTCACGAAAATCAGCATCACAAAATTAATAAAATTAATTTATGTTAAATAATACTGACTAAATTCATACTTAAGATTAGCTTAGTAATATTATGTTAATTTTAGCAGCTAAATAAGTTTTCAAAATAAAAATATGGCGTAAAATAAACAATTTGTGTAGCATGTAGAGTGACGAAAAGATTTATTTTTAGCACCAACTCTGGTAAAAAGAGCCACGGTTATATCAGGAAAATAAATCGTTAAAAACCAAATGTTTTTATACCTTTGATGAGTTCCGAATTTTTCTACCCCAGAGCCCAGCCTTGGGCCAGGCTCGTCTGATGCCTGGTCACCTGGGCAAGACCCGGGCCAGGACTACTCCGGCGATTCACACTCGTCTAGTGCTTGCCTGGTCATCCAGGACGTTGCTGCTGACGGCCCGCTGGCCCACATATCCATCACAGCCTGATTGATCTGGCACCTGGTGAAGATACTTGTCCAGTTTTCATTTGAAGACTTTTACGCTTGCTAGGATACAGGAGTTTCAGGTGTAAATTATCTTATTTACCATATACGGTGCTTGTACAAACATTAACATAATGACATTTGGCTTTACAGAACGTTATATTTTATTAATTTTTATGTTTCAAAGTTTATGAGAGACGTCTTCAAGTATTTTCACGAAATTAAACTCTACCAAAATATATAGGTTATTAAGAAAACTACTCGGCTCACACACTGAGGTCCGGAGTTCGAATCCCCGGTACGGCTGGAAAACATTAGGACGTGTGAGTCGCATCCTGGGACAAAACTGACTTACTTTGCCCGAAATGCTCTGCATAAAAGGCGGCTTTCTGTCTACCTGGAGGGCATTCCGGGGATCAACGTCCCCGCGGCCCGGTCCACGACCAGGCCTCCCGGTGGATCAGGGCCTGATCAAGGAGGCTGTTACTGCTGGCGGCACGTAATCCAACGTACGAACCACAGCCCGGCTGATCCGGCACCGTCTTTAGGTATGTGTCCAGCTCCCTCTTGAAGACAACCAGGGGTCTTCCCGTAATGCCCCTTATTGCTGGTGGGAGGCTGTTGAGCAGTCTTGGGCCCCGGACACTTAGTGTGTTTTCTCTTAGTGTACCAGTGACGCCCCTACTTTTCACTGGGGGTATGTTGCATCGCCTGCCAAGTCTTTTGCTTTCGTATGGAGTGATTGTTGTGTGCATATTAGGGAACAGTCCCTCCAGAATCTTCCAGGTGTAGATAACGATATCTCTCTCGCCTGCGCTCTAGTGCTTCCAGGCGCTCCCAGGAACTTATACGTGCAGTAAAGGTTCTATGTACATCCTCTAGCTCTGCAATTTCACCTGCCTTGAATGGGGATGTTAATGTACAGCAGTATTACAGCCTAGAAAGAATAAGTGATTTAAAAAGGATCATCATTGGCTTAGCATCTCTTGTCTTGAATGTTCTCATTATCCATCCTATCAGTTTCCTAGCAGATGTGATAGTGGCATTGTTGTGATCCTAGGTGAGATCCTCTGACATTACCATTCCCAGGTCTCTCACATTACTTTTCCTCTCTATTGTGTGATTGGAGTTTGTAGTATACTCAGTTCTAGTTATTATTTCCTCCAGTTTTCCATAACGGAGTAGCTGGAATTTGGCTTCATTGAACATCATATTGTTCTCTGTTACCCATTGGAAAACTTGGTTTATATCTTCTTGGAAGTTAACAGTGTCCTCAATGGATGACACTCATGCAGATCCTAGTATCGTCAGCAAAAGACGATACAGCGCTGTGGTTTGCATCACTGTCTATGTCTGATATGAGAATAAGGAACAAGATAGGTGCGAGTACTGTGCCTTGTGGGACAGAGCTCTTCACTATGGCAGCATCTGATTTAACTCTATTTACCACTACTCTTTGTGTGCGATTGGTTAGAAAGTTGAAGATCCATCTGCCTACTTTGCCGGTTATCCCTTTAGCACGCATTTTGTGTGCTATTACACCATGGTCGCACTTGTCAAAGGCTTTTGCAAAGTCTGTGTATACTACATCCGCATTCTGTTTGTTTTCCAGTGCATCTAGGACCATATCCTAGTGGTCAAGCAGTTGCGAAAGGCAGGAGCAACCTGCTCTGAAACCATGTTGCCCTGGGTTGTGCAATTTTTTGGGAGTCTAGGTGGTTTGCTATCCTGCTTCTTATAACTCTTTCAAAGATTTTTATGATGTGGGACGTTAAAGCTATTGGTCTATAGTTCTTAGCTACTGCTTTGCTGCCACCTTTATGGAGTGGGGCTATATCTGTTGTTTTTAGTGACTGTGGAATCTCGCCTGTGTCTAAGCTCCTTCTAAATAGCATACTTAGGGCCCGTGAGAGGGGTTTCTTGCAGTATTTAATGAACACCGAGTTCCAAGAGTCTGGGCCTGGGGCTGAGTGCATGGGCATGTTGTCGATGGCTTTCTCAAAGTCTAGTGGAGTTAGAGTTATGTCATAAATCTGGCCTACATTGGCAGGGTTTTGAGGCTCATTCATGAAAAAATTGTTTGGATCATCTATCTTTAAACTGGTTAGTGGCTCGCTGAACACTAAGTCATACTGCAATTTCAGTATTTCGCTCATTTCTTTGTTGTCGTCAGTGTAGGATCCATCTTGTCTGAGCAAGGGCCCTATACGAGAAGTGAATTTTGGCTTGTTTTTGGCCTATGAAAAGAAATATTTCGAATTTCTTTCAATTTCATTAATCGCTTTTAGCTCCTCTTGTCTCTCCTGGATCCTGTATGAGTCCTTTAACTTCAGCTCAATATTTTCCACTTCCCTGGTTAGCACTACCTTCCGTGTATCAGATAATCTGGCATTCTTGAGGAGCTCAATGATTCTTCGTCTTCTCCTGTAGAGGGAGCGTCTCTCTCTCTCCTGTTTACTTCTTTTCTTTTGTCTTATAGGAATATACCTTGAACATACTTCAGCTACCAGGAGGGTGATCTTTTCGAGGCATTGGTTAGGGTCCATGTAATTTAAGATATCCTCCCAGCATGTTTCATTTAGGGCATAGTTTACCTGATCCCAGATGATGTTCTTGTTGAAGTTGAAATTGGTAAAGGTACCCTCATAACTGAATGCATTGTGCCGATCAGGACTCCTGTGCATGCAAGTCTGGACTTCGATTAGATTGTGATCAGAATGTTGTTGTTTTTGATATTGTTATATTCCTTACCAGGTCCTCATTATTTGTGAAAATAAGGTCCAGTGTGTTCTCCAGTCTTGTTGGCTCCACTATTTGCTGACTTAGGGTGTGTTTGTTGCAGAAATTCAGCAGCTCCTGCGTGTGTGACCTTTCATCTGAGCTACCTCCAGGGATTATTTCTGCTACGACATTATTTGCTATATTCTTCCATTTTGTGTGTCTTAGATTGAAGTCACCAAGCAGCAAGATGTTTGGGGATGGGGCTGGAAAGTAGTCCAGACAGGAGTCGATTTTTGACAGTTGTTCTTTGAACTGTTGGGAAGTTGCATCCGGTGGCTTATATACAAGTACAATGACTAAGTTTTGGTTCTCGATTTTTATTGTCAGAACTTCAACTACAAATTTGTGGTGTTCAGTATCTCTGTGCTGTATAGTAGTATGTCACTGATATCAGCTACGCCTGTATACCTTGTACATGTACTTGTAGAAATAAAGGTTATTATTACCTAGTAGTAACCAGACACCTTCATATTTAGTGGCGCAGTCACTGGTGAAAGGATTGATATATCCTTCCCCGCCAGATGCCAATTAATGACTAATTTTTACTTTATTATATTGACTAGGGAAAGGACTACATTTCAAAGACACTTATAAACTAAATGATGTAGATCTTAAGACATGTTTCATTTAGGACATGGTCTCCAGGTCCCAGTTGATGTTCCTGTTGTTGAAGTTGAATTTGGTGAAGGCTCCCTATATAGCTGTATGCATTTTACTGGTCAGGACCCCTGTGCATGCAAGTCTGGACTTCAATTAGATTGTGATTTGAATTGGTCGTTTTTGATAATGTTGTTTCTTACCAGGTTCTCATTATTTGTGGAAATAAGGTCAAGTGTGCTTCCAGTCTTATTGGCTCCACTACTTTCTGGCTCAGGGTGTGTTTATTGCAGAAATTCAGCAGCTCATGTGACTTTTCATCTGAGCTGCCTCCAAGGATTATTTCTGCTACAATATTATTTGCTACGTTCTTCCATTTCGTATGTCTTAGATTGAAATCACCAAGCAGCAAGATGTTTAGGGACGGGGATGGAAGGTTTTCCAGTCAATTTTTCAATAGCTGTTCCTTGAACTGTTGAGAAGTTGCATCTGTTAGCTTATATACAAGCACAATGACTAAGCCTTGTTCTCGAGCCTTACTGTCAGAACTTCAACTACATCATTTGTAGTGTTCATTATCTTCATGGAAATGGGTGACTCTGATATACAGGCAACCCCCTCCTTTTTGCATGTTCTGTCGCATCTAATAAGGTTGTACCCAGTTAGCCATATTTCACTGTCCAAGTGATCTTTTGCGTGGGACTGTGAAGGCTGCAAACATAGCAGTTGACTTCCCTAGAAGCCCACTGATGAAAGGTATTTTGTTGCTGGTAGATGGCTTAAGGCCCTGTATATTAGCAAATATGAATGAGGCCATGTTTCATGCTTGTTGGGGGATTTTGTTTTTGGCATCAGTAGTTGTGGTTCTGGAGGAACATAAGGAGCAACTAGTTGTGCCTCCAGTCCAGCAAGGCTCCAAGGTGGTGAACTATTTTGGGTATTTTCTTTCGTTTCCTGCCACTAAAAAACACTTGGAGTGGAGTTGTCATAGCTACTATGGTTTGTTTTTGAAGACTGAAGAGTGGCACATCTGAGGGTGGAGGAATTTGCAGGAGGTAGAACACACTCCTTTAGATAGGAGGTTGCAGCATTTTATGGGGTGCTCAAGGATTCATGTCCCATTTGTTTTTCCCGATATTCAATGCTTACAGATGTCCCAAGCACAGAATTTGCACCATTTTCCTTTTGGATGGATGCAGATCCTAGCCAAGAATCTGTTTTCAGGACGCAAGTGAACCACGCTGCTTCAGCTTTGGCGAGCTTGCCTGTGATTGGTCAATGAACCAAGGTACTGATTTAACGACGGGTACTCGATCGACTATTAAACCCTTAGCACCCAGTTTACTGGTTGGGAGACAGCCTATATGGGAGTTTGACATACGCTGAATAAACTGTAACATACTCTGAGCATGCCACAGTCCCTGACTTCTGCTTGGCCGGTTTCCCAGGGCTCTAAAATTACCTGGGTGGGTTGAACTGGAATGACCTGACCATGGGTCAGGTAGGGGTGATGGCTGCCATTATGACGATTTTCAGAGCATAGTTCTAGCTACAAAGATAACTTATGTTGTAAATTGAGAAATTAGATCAAGCAAAAATTATCCAAAATGGATAAACACCAGATTAAAACAAATCATTGGTCAAAAGAGAGGCATTTACAGGTGAATCAAAAGATGGGAGGGCACTTGAGAAATCAATATATTCAACTGAAGCATGAAATAAAAAAAAGGGAATAAGGAAAGCAAAAAGTGATTGAGGTTAAAGTGGCAAGGGATTCGAAGAGTAACCCAAAGGGCTTCTTTCAGAAATAGAGAAGTAAGATTAGGGGAAAAGATAGGCCTGCTCAAAAGTCACTCAGGTCAGCTCACCGACAGTGATAAGGAAATGTAGAGAATTTTTAACACTTATTTCCTCTCAGTTTTAACACAGGAAATCACATAAATAATAAACTATGTTAAAGTGAACGATGAGTTATGCAAGATCCAAGTCAAACAAATAAATTAAAACCTAACAAATCCCCGGGTCCTGATGAACTGTATGGTTTGTTCTCAAGGATTTTAAAGGAATGTAAGGCGGAACTTAGTGAGCCTCTAGTCTTTTCAACAAATCTCTACAAATTGGCATTGAACTACAGACCAATAAGCCTATTCTCCACAGTGGGACAGTTGACGGAATCTATAATCACAGAGGCTGTTCGTAGTCACCTTGAAAGATATAAATTGATTAATGAATCTCAGCACGGTTTTATAAAGGGGCGTTCCTGCCTTACGAACTTGCTAACTTTTTTCACTAAAGTATTTGAGGTGGTAGATCATGGCATTGAGTATGATATTGTGTATATGGACTTCAGTAAATCTTTTGATAGAGTCCCACATCGCAGACTATTGAGGAAAGTCGAGTAACACGGAATAGGAGAATTTTTTTTCCTGGACAGAAGCGTGGCTGACAGATAGGCAACAAAGTCTGCATAAACGGGGAGAAAGAGTGGGGAAGCAAAACAAACGATGTTCCATAGGGATCAGTGTTGAGCTCCTTGTTATTCACAATTTACATAAACGATATAGATGAGGGTATAAATAGCGACATGAGCAAGTTCGCCGATGACACCAAAATAGGCCATCGAATTCATTCTGACGGGGACACTAGAGTGCTCCAGGAAGATCTGAATAGACTGGTGCAGTGATCGGTGAAGTGGAAGATGCAGTTTAACATAGAACATAAGAATGGAGGGACACTGCAGAAGGCCTACTGGCCCACATAAGGCAGGTCCTTATCAAAACCACCAATTTACTCCCATACCCATGAGTGACACCAATCACAACCAGCCCCTCCCATTCATATATCTGTCCAATCTCTTATTAAAGCTACCCAAGGTCCTAGCCTCGATATGCCTACTCGGAAGATTGTTCCACGCATCCACAACTCCGAAAACCAGCATTTATCTATGTTCTAGTGTATTAGTAGTGTGTTATGAGTCATCCTGAGGGGTGGTATATCATAGTTAAGAGTGACTTTTGAGCTAAAGTAGACGAATAGATCTGAGCCTATAAAAGCTAGCTATTAAAAAAAAACATACTGTAAGAATGTTAGAATGAACAGTAACCAGTTTAATGGAGTGGGCGGCCTCGGTCCACCACCAGCGTCAACCAGTTAGGTGGAGGAGACTGTCTTGCCTTATGTTTATAGACTACGAAAAAAATATATGACAAAACACCCAAGTTATTACCAGCTGGAAAAATACTTTTATTATGCTGACTTCGTATGTCCTACATTGGAGATCATAGGAAAGTGCAAAGAATAGGAGGTATTCCGGAAGGGAAAGTTCATCCTATATTTATAGTTACACCTGGTTGTATATATTTAAATAATGAGCCTTGGGAAGTACAAAGGGTAAAGTAAATAGCCAAAATTAGGGCCTCAATTACCGTCTAAAAGATGTACAGATAATTAAATGTGAAGTGCTGGTGTGTGAGGTCAACGGTGCAGAGAAAACTGGTAAGGAAAGTCTGGGAGTCCTAGGGAAATACACTGCCAGCATATCTGTCACGGGTTTATGGATGGGGGAAGTACGTGAGATGGGTGAGATGGTTACTGTCAACTATGGCTGTTATTAGTGAGTACTACGTGGGTCATGTTGCTTGTACTACGTGACTGTTTGCTTGTATTGGTGGCTACCAGAGTACCACGTAGGTGGGTGTGACCTATACTTGTGGATACTATGTATGCCATATACCTGACATGTTTCTTGCCTTATTATTATTGTAATTATTGTAATCGTCAGGAAACATCTGGCACGTGCGGACCTTCTCATGATCACTAGTGCTGTAGGACCTACAGCTGGTCACGACAGACTGACTGACTGCTACCTGACCCGTGTTGGTGCCAGTATTGTCTACAAGAAGTCATTATGATCAGCATTTTAAAGGGCCACAACTCCACTTTTAGATTACTGCCAACAAGAACTCCTAAATCCTTTTCACAATCAGTAATATTAAGATCTACGTTATTTAGTTTATATGTGGCATGGTTATTTTCCTGTCCAACATTTAGAACTTTGCATTTGTCAATATTAAACTGCATCTGCCACTTCTCCAACCACTGCATCAGTCTATTCAAATTTTCCTGGAGTGTTTTAATGTCCTCGTCATAATGAAATCGTCGGCCTATTCTAGTGTCATCGGCAATCTTGCTATTTCGCTATTTATTCCTTCATCTATGTCGTTTATGAAGATTGTGAAAAACAAGGGGCCCAAAACTGACCTATGGAACACCGCTCGTAACGCTTCTCCACTCTGATTTTTCCCCATTTATGCAAACTCTCTGCTGTCAATCTGTCAACCACGCCTCTATCCAGGGCAAAATTTCTCCTCGGTGTGCCTTAATTTTCCTCAATAGTCTCTGATGTGGGACTATCAAAAGCCTTACTGAAATCCATATACACAATATCATATTCATTACCATGATCTACCGCCTCATATACCTTAGTGAAAAAAAGTTAATAAATTCCTAAGGCAGGAATGCCCTTTAGTAAAACCGTACTGAGATTCATTAATAAATTAATGCCTTTCAAGATATCTACGAATTGCCTCGGCAATTATTGATTCCATTAATTTTCCCACTATGGAGGCTAAGCTTATTGGTCTATAGTTCGAAGCTAAGCAGTTGATGTAGGTAACAGCTCTTAGCTTGTCAATAGTTAGGAATCCATAACTTGTCAATAAAGTTGGGAATCCATAACGTTAATTTTGATTAACGTATGTTCGGAATGTCTGAGGGGAGATGTGAAGAGAGAAAGTGGGGCCAGGGGTCAGAAAGGGTGAGAGCAGCTACCTGGGGAAAGAAAATGGCAAGGTCATTGTTGCAGGCCAACACTGTAGCCGCCCTCCACCAGCGTCTCCCTCACTCACTCACTCAGAGAAACGGGAGGGGGAAGGGGAAGAGAACCAGTGGTAAGGGATCATGGACTTGAGGAAAGGGACCACTGGTAGGAGTGAAAGGAGGGGATTAGGGGGTAGTAGTATCAGGGTAGGGGTATACGGGAAGGAGTGAGGGGAGGGGCAAGACAGAAGAGGGGGAGAATGTGACGAGAATATTGGGGGTGCAAGGGTGAGATAAGCCGGCTGGTATATCACGTGTCTCTCGCCGCCCTCTACACCTACAACAAGTCCTCATAAATACAACATGCCATTATGAAAGATTGAGAAAACGAATGAAAAATAAAAAGTTGAGCCTCTGAGCACAGCAGTGTCACTGCCACCGGGGTTCGGTCACAGACCAAGCCTGATCAACTAAGCTGTTGGTGGCAGCCGCCTGCAATCCACCGTGTGCACCACAACCCCGTTGATCAGTTATTTACCAAGTTTCCCTTTGAAGAGAGCCAGGGGTTTGTTGGTGATTTTCCTACTGTTCAAGAGAGATTTTGTACCGTCTGCCAAGCCTCACTCTGGTAGTAACTTCAGTGTGCAGATTTAGGTACAATCCCTCCAAAATTGTCCAGGTATAAAATTATGATGTATCTTTCTGGCCAACATTTTAAAGAGTACAACTCAAGGGACTTCAAGCATTCACAGTAGAGATAAGTTACTGAATTTTTGTAAGCAATGCAGGTTCTCAATTTTCCAGCTCTGCAATTTCTCTTGCCTTGAGGTCGTTAACATACAACAATTAATTTTAGGTCAGATTAAAGAAAACAAGTCAATAATATTTTGTTCGTCATGAAACAGGAAAGTGTCTCATGGCACGGGTTGCTGCCAGGTTATGCCTGTCATGTACAGTGCTTAGAATCCGCTGGCTACCATATCTCCACCTTCACACTTAAAACACAAAAGAAACAAAATACGTGGGTAACAATGAGAAGACGTTTTATGGGAATAAATTTTGGGAAACGAACGCAGTGTCCAATGGTGACTGTGGCTGTACAAACAATTCACAGAATGCACGAGAATCCAGGGTGAGTGATGAAGAGTGCTGCGAGGCTGTCAGGTGTTGTTTACCCACTCGCTCTTGCTTCATAATAACATACTCTCCGCTCACCTACTGCCATTTACGCTCTTACCAATGTTTGGGTTTAATTTTCAGTAAACTATTGCTATTATATTGAAAAGAGGGCTAAACCTGATAACCTAACCTACACTAATGTTTATTAAGCGGTCAAGTAAAACGAAAAACGTGGTAAAGCCATTGGGGTATCTGTTATATATGTTAATGGCTCCGGGGATCATTGCCCCTGCCACCCACTTTAAAGGTGCAGAGCTTAATACGGGAATAAGATTTGTAAAACGCACAAGAAAAAATGAAGACGAAATACATTCTAAGTCTCGGTAGAAGTGACGAGTTTGTCTCACGTTTTCAAATCTTTTATAACGCACCTGACACAAGTGTCACTAATACATCTGCGAGGAAAATGACAGGGTGGATAATAAGAGCTTTCAAAACAAGAGATGCCGTGCTAATGATGATCCTCTGTAGGTCACATGTTCTCTCTAGGCTGGGATACACCTGTACACTAACAGCTCCTTTCAAGGGTAGTGAAATTGCAGATCTAGAGAATGTACAGAGAACCCTCACTGCACGTATAAGTTCAGTCAAGCACCTTAATTACTGCGAACGTTTGAATCCCCTTAAATTGTATTGACTTGAATGCAGGCAAGGAAGACGCATCATACCCTGCACCTTGAAAATCCTAGCGAGGGACTGGTCCCAAATCTGTACACAGAAATCACTCCCTACGAAAGCAAAAGACTAGGCAGGTGGTGCAACATGCCCCTAATGAAAAGTGCTACGAGTATAATAAGAGAAAACACAATAAGTGTCCGGGGCCCACCATACGTAAGGGGATATACCAACAGACCTCTGACTGCTTTCAAAAGGGAACTAGAGATACCTAAAGTCAGTGCTCAATCAACCGGGCTGTGGTTCGTACGATGAACTGCGGGCGGCCAGTGATAACAGCCTGAGTGATCAGGTCCTGATCCCCCTGAAGACCTGGTTGAGGACCGGGCCGCGGGTGCATTGATCACCGGAACAACCTCCAGGTAGACGCTATTCTTATAAGGAACACCATTCCTGTTCCTGGCCGTAACCTCACCTCCACCCACCACTTGTACCACAACACAACCCGAGTTTACAGTGACATGACCCCACCCAACCTTTCTTCATCCAGTCCCTTCCTTCCCCTACACACAGGGACCTCATTGCAATAAAGATAAAGACTGCAAACACGATGGAGAAAATAAACATCGTCACGAAAGAGCAAAGAGGAGAGGTGAGGGAGAGGGGGGAGATAAGGAGAAGAGAATGGAGGGGTAGAAGTTTCAACAAAAGTGGATACATCAGCAGTGTGCTGCTATCCTTTTAGAATTAGGGGAGATATGATTGAGGTGTATAAATGGAAAACAGGAATAAATAAAGGGAATGTAAATAACGTCCTAAAAATATCTAACCAAGACAGGACTCGCAGCAATGGTTTCAAGTTACAAAAATTTAGATTCAGAAAAGATACAGGAGAACACTGGTTTGGTAACAGAGTTGTGGATGAGTGGAACAAACTCCAGAGTACCGTAATAGAAGCTGAAAACGTTGTATAGTTTTAAAAATAGGTTAGATAAATACTATGGGATAAATGTTCTTTGGGCAGCATGTATAGTGTTAAGAAAGCTGTCATATTGATAGCTCTCTTCGTTACCCCAGTCCACAGATGGTAAGTGTTTTCTTAGTCCATTGTAATCTGCTAAGCGAAAATCTGTGACCGTTACTGAATTATCCCTACTATCATACTTCCATTCAATGCTAAAGGTAATTGATTTGTGGTCGCTTCATGATGTCAAGCCGGCTAACGATATCCTCCATCCCAACCCCAGGAAAACAAACCCTCTGTCTCCTACTCCTATCATTCAAGGCAGAACGCCCTATTCATGTACCTAATCTGACTGTCCCCAACAAGCACAATATTGTTACCTTCCTTGTTGCTCTTCGTCATGATGTTCCCAGTAATCGCCTCGCATATTCATCGGGTAGCACAGAGAATGGGTTCGAAATACAAATAACCCGCACATAGAAGAGAGGAGCATACGGTGGTCCAAGTCGGACCGAAACGTCGTCGTAAGCTCCTCTCTTCTATGTACGGTATTGTGCCTTTTTTTTGTTATTAATGGGTTCGAAGTCCACAGTAGCCTCCTGGTTCTTCATCGTTTCTTCCTCTCCATCCGTCCTCTTATTCCTTAGCTTCGTTCCATGATGTCCGGCAACTGTCCAGGTTCCTTCCTTGACTTGAGGATTCACAACAGGAGGATTACTACGAATCCTCTTGTTTTCCTTTGTCAATCGCAGAGGCCAGTAGGCCAGCTGCAGCGCTCCTTCTTATGTTCTTACACAGACACGGTGTCTTACAACAATAACTACAGTATAACAATAATTGCAACCCATGTGGTTATTAACACAAGGTACAGAGTCCAAGTAGATAGTAAATGTAAGTGAAGACTAAATGCTAGTTACATTCCTCACATTACCCCAACAATACATAGGAATATAACTGAATCATTGTTTTCACAAAAAGCATTTTTGAATAGATGAATTTATCTTTTGTCTTGTACAAATTTTGATTCACTTATAATTAATACTCAACTGTTCAACTATGAAATAATTAATATCCTACTGTGCAACTATGATATAATCCTTAGTGTTAAGTAGTCTGTAAGCCAATAATGTTAAGTTGGCCCATAATGTCTAGGCATAATAGAGGCTCTCTTTGCATTGCAACCCACTATTGTAAATACAAAATCTCAATGTACTGTTTGCAAAGACATAAAATGAATAAATAAATACATACATCACCCCACCAGTGCACCACATTACCCCAATAATACATCGTTCCCACCAATACACTGCATTACCCCCAACAATTCACCACAGAAGCCCCACTGCAACACCACACTAACCCCACCAATCTACAACTGTGATCAATTTAACACTACCATTAGTGCAGCATGAAAACTAGAAGCACAAGTGACGGGGGACACAAAGGCACAATTACATATTTACCAACATAAAACACTTCCAAATAAAAGAGAGAATTTTCAAAACTGGTTAACAAGAGGGAGTGAGGAACTTGACATGAACGTTCAGTGAAAATGGTCTAAAAATCCCATTTTTACAATACATGAACATAACCGCAATTATTATTATTATTATTATTATTATTTAGTACACACGTGAAGGCGCCAATCAATGCTTGTAAGGATTACCTGTTAAAACATTACCTCCCACTGGATCTAATCTCGGTAGTCTGTTCTACATGTTTAACAATATGAAACGGCCTGAAGAAAACTAAGTTTTTCCTGAAGCTTATTAATTCTCCGAGGCAATGAGTGGACTGGATGCTTTGGCTCGAGTTTGTCATTATATAGACAGCAATAACAACTGCAATCGCTGTAACAGCGTCAGCTTATAATGTTGCTATAATCAAATATACCAACACTAACTTCTACTAGCACTGCTATAATCCCACGTACCAAAGCTAACTTTTAATACTGCTATAATCCTATGTATTATTACTACTACTACTACTACATTCATGGGGAGCGCTAAACCGTAGGGAGTCATTCAACACCAGGGGAATGGATGTCATTCAAACCTGATTCAAGGAATTGAAGCACAGGTCCAATTACTTAGATCAAGAGCCTCCTCACCAGCATCAAGGAACCTCCCTTGAGGGAATATTCCTACGTAGTAACATTTAACTTGCATGCTGATGTAATCTCATGTACTAGCTTACAATGGTGCAATAATCCCATGTACAATGGCGCATTAATTCCAAGAACCAACACTAAATCCTAATGCTAGTGACCTCATGACCTGAGCCGAGAAACATATCGAAGAAGGAAGCATAAACATTGAGGAAAAAATATTCTTAGGAGAGAAGAGGTTGAAGAGAAGAGACTCTTGAGACTGAAGAGAGGCTCGAGAGAAAAGAAAAAGATGCTGAAAGATGAGGCTTGTGAGAGGAAAGAGACGTGTCAAGAGTCGTTACATGTTCGATTCCCGTGATACTCTACGGTTTTCGAAATGTTTCATCTATGTCAATGGAATTAGTTCACAATGTCAAGAGGGGACAATGTAAAAGATCTTTTAAATTACAAAGGCAGAGGACTGTAAGAGGACAGAAAATATGAGAAGACAAAAGTGGAAGAAGGGTACAGAGACTGCAGGATTTGAATAAAAGTAGAAATCGAGATGCTCAGGTGTAATGTGGCATAGCGTGACATAGCTCAGGATGATGCTGACTACGATGAGATGAGCAATAAAGTGCTACCCAGCACTACGATAAGGTTCAATGTGCACCACCAGCACTTGCGCGAACCCTCCTTCCATGACAGAACTGTTTGGTACAATAATATGGGCAGCATTACAGATTACAGGAACTAACGTGGTTAAAGACAGCATTCGACTCCAGCCCTGTCCTGAGTATTTATGTTGGGTTATTCTGGTTTCCTGAAATTTACCCGTTTGACCAATAAATGAGAGAGAACACCGAGTATATGGGACCTTGTAAAACCCACCAAGTGTGCTGGAAGGTGTTATTAATCAGCCTTTGTTTCACAGTCCCTGTGTTTTTAAAAGCAAGGTTCATACTGATCTTTTTTAATGCCTCCCGCAGGCAAACCAGGTTCTCATTGTATGGTAAAACTAGTACATTTTTCCTGGCCGTCATTTCCTTAGGTTCAGTCCTGTAGAAAGTCTTTCTTGGTGACATCATCTCTCTTGAAACATAAAAGGAATACAGTACATAACTCAGTATACAAGCTCGATAGCTATTTAGTAGAGTCTATTGTACACAATCTTAAACAACAATGCTATACAAAAATCACAGGATTGCTCATTATGCCAGGGATGGTGGTGGTGTGGGGTTGGCACCAACTGTTGCCCATATTCTGAGAGGCTGCGGCCGGTGACACACCCACACTGCTCTACTCTGAGAAAAACTTCCCCTCCTCCTGTTGCTGCCTTGCAACATTGTATAACTCCTGATGATGCACTGAGAAGTGCAAAAGTACTCGAGCTAAACATTTCCACCCCCTTCCCCGTGGCTTGTCATGCATAGTTAAGGTCGCCTGTCTGCGATTGTTTGCAAATATATTACACACACACACACACACACACACACACACACACACACACACACACACACACACACACACACACAGGGGGAGGAAGAGTTGCACTGCTCATTAAAAACCAGTGGGGGGTTGAGAAAATGGAAGGAATGGATGGCATGGGCGAAAGGGACTACTTAGTAGGAACAATCCAGTCTGAGGGACGTAAGGTGATAATTGCAGTAATGTACAACCCACCACAGAACTGCAGGAGGCCAAGAGAAGAATACGATGAGAGCAACAGAGCAATGGTCGACACACTAGCCGAAGTGGCCAGGAGAGCACACATGGGGGGAGAAAAGTTACTAGTTATGGGTGATTTCAATCACAAGGAGATTGACTGGGACAACCTGGAGCCCCATGGGGGTCCCGAAACATGGAGAGCCAAGATGATGGATGTGGTACTGGAAAACCTCATGCATCAACATGTTAGAGACACTACCAGAGAGAGAGGAGAGGATGAACCAGCAAGACTGGACCTTGTATTCACCTTGAGTAGTTCTGACATCGAGGATATCATGTATGAAAGGCCCCTGGGAGCTAGTGATCATGTGGTTCTGTGCTTCGACTACATAGTTGAGCTCCAAGTGGATGAGAGCAGCAGGAATAGGGTGGGAAAAACCAAACTACAAAAGGGGAACTACTCAGGCTTGAGGAACTTCTTTCAAGACATTCAGTGGGAGAGGGAACTGACAGGAAAACCAGTACAAGAAATGATGGACTACGTGGCAACAAAATGCAAGGAGGCAGAGGAGAGGTTTGTTCCCAAGGGAAACAGAAATAATGGGAAGAACAGAACGAGTCCTTGGTTCACCCAAAGGTGTAGGGAGGCAAAAACCAGGTGTACTAGAGAATGGAAAAGGTACAGAAGACAGAGAACTCAGGAAAATAAAGAGATTAGCCGAAGACCCAGAAACGAATATGCACAGATAAGAAGGGAGGCTCGGCGGCAATACGAAAATAACAGTCCTAGGACCTGTGCTGTTCTTGGTATATGTGAATGACATAACGGAAGGGATAGACTCAGAAGTGTCCTTGTTTGCGGACGATGTGAAGTTAATGAGAAGAATCAAATCGGATGAGGATCAGGCAGGACTACAAAGAGACCTGGACAGGCTACAAGCCTGGTCCAGTTTAACCCTGCCAAATGCAAAGTCATGAAGATTGGGGAAGGGCGAAGAAGACCGCAGACACAATATAGTTTAGATGGCCAAAGTCTGCAAACCTCACTCAAGGAAAAAGATCTGGGGGTGAGTATAACACCGAGCATATCTCCCGAGGCGCACATCAATCAGATAACTGCTGCAGCATACAGGCGCCTAGCAAACGTACGGATAGCGTTCCGATACCTCAGTAAGGATTCGTTCAAGACTCTGTATACCATTTACGTCAGGCCCATACTGGAGTATGCAGCACCAGTTTGGAATCCACACCTAGTCAAGCACGTCAAGAAATTAGAGAAAGTGCAAAGGTTTGCAACAAGACTAGTCCCAGAGCTACGGGGATTGTCCTACGAAGAAAGGTTGAGGGAAATCGGCCTGACGACACTGGAGGCCAGGAGGGTCAGGGGAGACATGATAACGACATATAAAATACTGCGCGGAATAGACGAGGTGGACAAAGACGGGATGTTCCAGAGATGGGACACAGACACAAGAGGTCACAATTGGAAGTTGAAGACTCAGATGAATCAAAGGGATGTTAGGAAGTATTTCTTCAGTCATAGAGTAGTCAAGCCGTGGAATAGCCTAGAAAGTGAAGTAGTGGAGGCGGGAACCATACATAGTTTTAAGGCGAGGTATGATAAAGCTCATGGAGCAGGGAGAGAGAGGACCTAGTAGCAATCAGTGAAGAGGCGGGGCCAGGAGCCATGACTCGACCCCTGCAACCACAAATAGGTGAGTACACACAGCAGGGAGTGAGTAACCCAGTAGCGACCATTGAAGAGACAGGGCCAGGAGCTATGACTACCCCTACAACCACAATTAGGCGAGTACTTGTGCTGCAGGGGTCGAGTCAGAGCCCTGCCTCTTCGCTGGTCGCTACTAGATTCATTCTCTCCCTCCTCCATGAACATTACCATACCTCTTCTTAAAGCTATGTATGAATTCTGCCTCCACTACATCATTTTCCAGATTCTTCCACTTCCTGACAATTTTATGATTGAAGAAATACTTCCTAATATCCCTGTGATTCATCTTGGTCTTCAGGTGTGTGTGTTCCTTATTGCGGTTGCAGGGGGTCGAGTCATATCTCCTTTGTGCGTATGTGCACATGCGCTTACCTATTTGTTAAATATTTGTGGTTGCAGGGATCGAGCCACAGCTCCTGGCTCTGCCTCTGCACTGGTCGCCACTAGGTCCACTCTCTCCCTGCTCCATGAGCTTTATCGTATCATTTCTTAAAACTGTGTATGGATCCCACCTCCACTACATCTCCAGATTATTCCACTTCCTGACAACTCTATGGCTGAAGAAAAGTTTCCTAACATCCCTGTGACTCATCTGAGTTTTCAACTTCCAGTTGTGACCCCTTGTTGCTGTGTCCCATCTCTGAAACAATCCGTCCTTATCCACCGTGTCATTCCTCTCAATATCTTGTATGTCGTTTTCATATCCCCCCTATCTCTCCTGCCCTCCAGTGTCGTTAGGTCGATTTCCTTTAACCTCTCTTCGTAGGACATACCCCTTAGCTCCGGGACTAGTCTTGTTGCAAACCTTTGCACTTTCTCTAATTTCTTGACGTGCATGACAAGGAGTGGATTCCACATTGGTGCTGCATACTCCAATATGGGCCTGACGATTCCTTCCTAGGGTGCTGAAATGCTATTCTTATGTTTGCTAGGCGCCCATATGCTGTAGCAGTTATTTGGTTGATGTGAGTCTCAGATGTGCTCGGTATTATATTCACTCCAAGATCCTTTTCCTTGAGTGAGGTTTGCAGTCTTTGGCCCCCTAGACTGTACTCCAACTGCTGTCTCCTCTGACTTTCCCCATTTTTCATGACTTTACACTTGGTGGGGTTAAACTCCAAGAGCTAGTTGTTGGACCAGGCTTGCAGCCTGTCCAGATCCCTTTGTAGTTTTACTTGATCCTTTTCCACTTAAACTCTCCGCATTAGCTTCATATCGTCTGCAAAAAAGAGACACCTCTGAATCTATTCCTTCCGTCATGTCGTTCACATATACCAGAAACAGCACTGGCTCTAGGAATGACCCTTGTGGAAACCTGCTCGTCACAGTCGCCCATTCTGACACCTCGTCGTGTGCGTGTGTTCGTTCCCTAAAATGTCATCGATGACAGGCAAAATCGTAAAAAGGTAATTATAAAAAAGACTGTCTAGTTAATTCTAAGGTTTCTTCAAGGTGCAAGCCTGCCCGGTCCCAGGTATATGATTATCTCTGCCTATTGGTCAATACCCATATCCTGTTATTTATCCATTAATTGAGCTATTCTACCACCCAGACATATTCATCCGTCCAGTATCAACTCACCCTCATATCTCCACTTAGCCGAATATCTATCCCATTTAGCTATACATTAATTCTTTGAACTTTTCTTCTGGCATGTATTCCCTCCCTCCCCCTCCCAATCCACCCTTATATACTTTGTCACCCTCCAAGGCAATCCTTCACTGCTTAACCATTTAACCCTCCACCAGCGTAATATGATCTCCATTATCCTGGATACATTCACCATGAAGCCTAGTTGCTCCCTCCCTTCTCACTCACTTATTGCCTCCTCACCCCTCACCTCTACCTTCTTGTGTTGCTTCTACATCCTCTCCCTGCCTCACCTCGACATGCATATATATGTATGTGTGTGTGTGTGTGTGTGTGTGTGTGTGTGTGTGTGTGTGTGTGTGTGTGTGTGTGTGTGTGTGTGTGTGTGTGTGTGTGTGTGTGTGTAATATATAACTGAAGAAAAGCTACTCTAACTTAAGTTTACCTTTTAAGAAAATTGTGATTCATTTGCTTAGTTTTTATCCAAGGCGATGCTCCTTCCTGACGTTAAGATGACTCCATCCTTGTTTAATGTTAAACTGAGACAATGACAATGACAAGGCGTTGACGACCTGCAGGTACTGTGAAGGGCCTGCTGGTGCAACATACCTGGCAATAAAGAAAATCTCGTTATTACCTGTGCACAAGAGATTTTAATCAATCACGTTTATTAAAACTTGCGTAACATAAAATCTTAACATTAATTATTGCATTATATGCACACAAGGATCACAACAGTGTCGTTATTACAACCACGAGTAAAATGTAGGATGGATAACTGGAACTTTCAAAACAAGAGATGCGAAGTCAGTGATGGTCCTCTAAGTCACCTGTTCTCCCTAGACTGGAAAATTGCTGTATATTAACAGTTTTTAAGGTAGGTGAAATTGTAGACCTAGATATGTACAAAGAACGTTCGCTACACGATTAAATTCAGTAGAGCATGTAAATTACAGGGAACGTTTGAAGCCCCTCGACCTGTACTCCTTGGAATGCAGGAGAGAAAGATTCATTATAATTTACACCTGGAAAATACTAAGATTGGTCCCACATTTGCATACGCAAATCTCTCTCAATGAAAAAAAGTCTCAACAGATGGTGAAAATTACCCCATGAAGAGCAGAGGTTCTATGAGTACGGGGAGAGACAGCACAATAAGTGTAAGAGGTCTGAGACTCTTCATCAGCCTCCCATCATACGCAGGGAGGATTACCAACAGACCTTTTGCTGTCTTCGAAAGGGAACTTGGTAAGTTCCCCAGGTCAGTTCCTGATCAGAAGGGCTGTGGTTCGTAAAAAAATATATAATTCACCAGAAAGCCTGGTGTAGGACTGGGCCGCGGGGGCACTGCCCCCCGACGACATGCTTCAGGTATCCTTTAGCTATATATACAAATTACTTTTAACACATCTGCCGCTTCCCAACAATTTTGGGTGACACAAAGCTTGCCATTAAGGATGGGTGACAATTCCTCACTAAAGTTGGTTGACAAGAGAATTGATAAGGCAAACAAGGGCAGACTTAAGTAAGAGAACTACTGTTAAGGTGACAGGTGAATGTAAGAAAGCGTTTCTTTTTTGAAAGACGAGGGGAAGGGAGTTGAAATGTTGTTATCGCAACTGCAAGAAAAATGACAGCTTGGAAAACCAGAACCTTCAAAACAAGAGATGCCGAGCCAATGATGATACTATTCAGGTCAATCGTTTCCTTTAGGTTGCAGTATTAGTGTGCACAAATGGCCCCCTTCAAGGCAGGCAAAATTGCAGAACTGGAAAATGTAGAAAAACCTTCACAGCTATTATTTACCGAGAGCGCTTGAAATCCCTAAAACTGTACTCCCTAGAATGCAGGTGAGAAAGATTCATCATAAATTACATATGGAAGATGCTGGGGAAATTGGTCCCAAACCTGCACACCGAAATTATTGCCTATGAACATAAGAGACTTGGCAAACGGTGCAGGATACGTCCATTGAAAATCAGGGAAACGACGAGTGCACAAGAGAACTCAATAAGTGTCAGGGGTGCACGCTTTTTCAACACCATCCCTTCATGCATAAGGGGGATTATCAACAAACCCATAGCTGTCTTCAAGAGGAAACTCAACAGATTCCTCAAAAACAGTTCCTGATCAACTGGGCTGATGTGCATACGTTGAACTGCGGTCACAAACAGCCCGATCAATCAGGCCAGCTCCTAGGAGACGTGGTCTGGAACCGGGCAGCAGGAGGCAGTGACCACCGAAAGCGACTCGAGGTAAAACTCCACGAGCCTAGTCTCCAAAGGTGAAGGGAGGCAAAAACTAGGTGCACTAGAGAATGGAAAAGGTACAGAAGACAGAGAACTCAGGAAAATAAAGAGATTAGCCGAAGACCCAGAAACGAATATGCACAGATAAGAAGGGAGGCTCGGCGGCAATACGAAAATGACATAGCATCGAAAGTCAAGACTGACCCGAAGCTGTTGTACAGCCACATCAGGAGGAAAACAACAGTCAAGGACCAGGTAATCAGACTGAGGAAGGGTGATGGGGAATTCACAAGAAACGACCGGGAGGTATGTCAGGAGCTCAACACAAGATTTAAAGAAGTATTTACAGTGGAAACCAGTAGGACTCCAGGAAATCAGAGCAGGGGGGTGCACCAGCAAGAGCTGGATGAGGTACATATAACCAAGGAGGTGAAGAAGCTGCTATGCGAACTTGACACCTCAAAGGCGGTGGGACCAGACATCTCTCCGTGGGTCCTTAAAGAGGGAGCAGAGACATTGTGTGTACCATTAACAAAGATCTTCAACACATCATTTGAAACTGGGCAACTCCCCGAGGTATGGAAGATGGCAAATGTAGTCCCAATTTTTAAAAAGGGAGACAGACATGAGGCACTAAACTACAGACCTGTATCACTAACGTGTATAGTATGCAAGGTCATGGAGAAGATCATCAGGAGGAGAGTGGTGGAGCACCTGGAAAGAAACAAGTGTATAATTGACAACCAGCATGGTTTCAGGGAGGGAAAATCCTGTGTCACAAACCTATTCGAGTTTTATGACAAGGTGAGAGAAGTAAGACAAGAGAGAGAGGGGTGGATCGACTGCATTTTTTTGGACTGCAAGAAGGCCTTCGACACAGTTCCTCACAAGAGGTTACTGCAAAAGCTAGAGGATCAGGCACACATAACAGGAAAGGCACTGCAATGGATAAGAGAATACCTTACAGGGAGGCAACAACGAGTCATGGTACGTGACGAGGCGTCAAAGTGGGCGCCTGTGACAAGCGGGGTTCCACAGGGGTCAGTTCTAGGACCTGTGCTGTTCTTGGTATATGTGAATGACATAACGGAAAGGATAGACTCAGAAGTGTCCTTGTTTGCGGACGATGTGAAGTTAATGAGAAGAATCAAATCGGATGAGGATCAGGCAGGACTACAAAGAGACCTGGACAGGCTACAAGCCTGGTCCAGCAACTGGCTCCTTGAGTTTAACCCCGCCAAATGCAAAGTCATGAAGATTGGGGAAGGGCAAAGAAGACCGCAGACATAATATAGTTTAGATGGCCAAAGTCTGCAAACTTCACTCAAGGAAAAAGATCTAGGGGTGAGTATAACACCGAGCATATCTCCTGAGGCGCACATCAATCAGATAACTGCTGCAGCATACGGGCGCCTGGCAAACCTACGGATAGCGTTCCGATACCTCGGTAAGGAGTCGTTCAAGACTCTGTATACCATTTACGTCAGGCCCATACTGGAGTATGCAGCACCAGTTTGGAATCCACACCTAGTCAAGCACGTCAAGAAATTAGAGAAAGTGCAAAGGTTTGCAACAAGACTAGTGCCAGAGCTACGGGGATTGTCCTACGAAGAAAGGTTGAGGGAAATCGGCCTGACGACACTGGAGGCCAGGAGGGTCAGGGGAGACATGATAACGACATATAAAATACTGCGTGGAATAGACGAGGTGGACAAAGACGGGATGTTCCAGAGATGGGACACAGACACAAGAGGT
>NC_069461.1:29783740-29966240 GCF_026875155.1 Cherax quadricarinatus | reverse complement strand
GTGCCTTTACTGCCTTACACACCGTTCTCTACAGACGTCTCCCGGCGGGTCTTAGTTTTAGTAGTAAATTTCAGCATAACAGATAAATAAATGGACACAAGTGAAACTAATCTGACATTTTATTGTGGCAACGTTTCGCTCTCCAGGAGCTTTGTCAAGCCGTAACGTCGGTAATTCTGCCAACATTAATACATAATGGATAGAGCATAAGACATGCGAAGAAACTAGATACCTTGAACTTTCCGGTTTAGGAGCGGACTATGAACTTTCATGGTGGACATTTGATAAGAGCGTCGAGCGCGTTCCAGACTACCCCACTGGTCGATGTGATACATGTGCCCTGCCCAGCTACCACAACACTGAATATAAGTGACGTACCGAAGGCAATGATTAACCCTTAAACTGTCCAAACGTAGATCTACGTTTTTTCAACATTTGAATGTAAAAAAATATACTTTTTTTTTTACATTTGAAAACGTGTAAAAAAAACTTAGATCTACATTTTTTTTTGTTATATTTGAAAATATGTAAAAAAACATAGATCTACTTTTGGAGCACTACGCATGTGAACGTAATCTGTTTGGACAGTTTAAGGGTTAATAAAAGATAATGTAAAGTAAGCTTTATTAGAACAAGGTTTCGCTTTGTGCAGAGCTTTATCATGTCACTAATATAACTATACCCAGTCTCAATTCTGGGGAACCGGAGCACAGACCTAATTCCCTAGATCAAGAGCCCCTCACCAGCGTCAAGGAACCTCCCTTCAGGGGAAGAGTTTACACAAATAACTCGCACAAAGGAAAGAGAAAATGGTTTAAGCCAGACCGAAACGTCGTCATAAGTTTCTGTCTCCTATGAGCGGGTTATTTATGTACTGTTCCAGCCACAGTATTGTGAGGATTTGTTCCCACTAAAAATCTGTTCTGCAACTTATCTTCACTATATCGACGTACTCTACACTAGGTGGATTTGGCTGGTGGTTTACTCGTCAAGAAATAACGATGTCTCTTGACACGGGTCTATAGGCATCACTAAATTATTATATAATTACAAAGAAAGTTAATACTGCATTGTACTCCGTTAAGCGTTATTAAAGGTTTATTACTGATGTTAAATTTAATTTGTAGTATACAGTTGCCTTCATCAATGAACAGTTGCAAGGCGGTATCGTTAATTTTATTTATAAAGTTATAAAGTAGAAGTATTATATTTTTTTCTTATTACTGTTACGTCAAAGACAATTTAAGAAGTAATCAATGACAGGGAGTTGATTAGCAATGATATACAAGTGTAAAAACTTTACAAAATTTTGAAATAATGAATGAATATACTGTACCTTTGCGATAAAGTGATCATATTAGAATCATTACATACCTATGACTAGGTCACATATTCCTGAGAGTGCTTGGTCAACCAGGTTGTTGCGGCTCGGAGGCCTACATACACATCATAGCCTGAATGATAAGGTACTGTCTGTTGAAAACTGACGAGGCTATTGTGCACGCGGGATGAATATCGCTCCCGTACCATAACTATCTCGCAGTGGGACAATATTTCTACCTTGAGGTTATCCAGCTTCAGTGAGAACAGCGGAAACTTGATCATTTTCTTGTGAAGTTCTGCAGTACACTGCGGCCAGAATACAACTGTACCCCTGGGTAAAATTTTAATCTTTAAAACACCCACGCTGCTGCAAAGCCTAAATATAACAAGGAGGATGGTGCAGTTACACAGCGCTTTGAACTATACGTACTTAACAATAAAAAAAAAGGTTAATAGATACTTACATTAAAACTGTTCCTCAAACTCGAAACCAAATAAGCTGCCATCTACCAAATAAACAATAAAAAAATCAAGTGTGAATGCAGTGCGCCTCTGTTCACTCAGTTTATACCCAGGTGTATTAAATACACACACACACCACACACATATATATATTTTATATATTATATATTATATATATATATATATATATATATATATATATATATATATATACAACACAACATACACACACCACACACACACACACACACACACACACACACACACACACACACACACACACACACACACACACACACACACACACAGTAAGAATCAATTAGACTTTAAAAAATAAGGCAGGGCTAGTGTTCTGGAGAAAAACTGACGCTGACTGAAGAAAGTTTTCCATTACTACTTATGCGTCTATCATCTACAACTGGTCGCTGTTCTCATACCATCACTGTTACTGTTTCTTATATACGAATACATAACGAAGACAAATGGGGACATCCGACTCGCTCCCTGGTCTCCCCGCATATTGTAATATTACTGAAGTGGTGACTAAGTTTTTTTTTATATAAAAGAAAGGATTCAAGACAATGGATTAAAACAAGACAAAGTTAAGGAAATCAATAACGTGAGGAATTAGGCTAGCGAGGGAGAGTTGTCATGTACGGTGGGTTGCTGAACATTTCCACAATTACACTGCAACTGGAGTGAAGCAATGTCAAGCGTTAATGGAAGCTAGGCGATTAGCAATAAGGGGAGCGGGAGGATGCAGAGAGAGCTAGAAACCTCATTTAGTGCTTTATACACTAAAAGATAAAAAAAAAATACGTGAATAAAAGTCACAACACCATGGAAAACAATTAACCCACGAGATGGAGGGTGAACTTCATAAGTCTCGGTTTTCCTATATCACTGGCATTATGCACAACAAAACCACAAACTGGTCAAATTACACAAATTCTTAAAACATTGCATAAATATAATCGTAACAGGTTTTAAACAGTACTCTGCAAAAAAAAAATGAGCATCAAATCAAGCTAAGTATGAGCGTCTCTCAAATGACGTGAAAAAGAGGGAGCTGGAGAAAAAGTGTTGGTGATGCAACACATTTCAGTGTTGCACAGGAGAGGAGGCTTGAAGGTAATAACGGAAGTGCTCAGGAGGTTGTGTAGGCTTGTGTATGACTGCTGGGGGCCTTCAAGCTCCACGGTGTGGGGTGGGTGGACGCTGGGTCAAGATAGACGGGGTGGGAGGAGACTTGGTCGTCAAGATGGACGGGGTGGGTTACCTGGAGGTTATTCCGGGGATCAACGCCCCCGCGGCCCGGTCCATGACCAGGCCTCCCGATGGATCAGGGCCTGATCAACTAGGCTGTTACTGCTGGCCGCACGCAGTCCGACGTACGAGCCACAGCCCGGCTGACCGGGTGGAGGCTGGGTCAAGATGGACGGGTGGGATGGGTGGAAGCGGGTCAGATCCACGGTGGGGTGGGTGGAGCTGGGCCATCAAGATTCACGGGGTGGGTGGGTGAGGCTGGTCGTCATGATCCACGGGGAGGGGTGGGTGAGTGGGTCATGATCCACGGGGAGGGGGGGTGAGCCGGTCGTCATGATCCACGGGGAGTGGGTGGGAGGCTGGGTGTCATGATCACGGAGGGGTGGTGAGGCTGTCGTATGATCCTGGGAAGGAGTACACAGTCAATTAGATTTTCACTGTCTCTATATCTGAAGAGAGCAAACTTTATTCAGACAGACAAGGTTCTCCCTTAGAGCGCCTAATGAAGTCGCTGTATAAGAGAAACATTGTCTTAATAATTGCTTGCATTGCTTTCTTTGTATTACCTTTACCTGTCAGGGAGGAGGGGGGAGAGGGAGGGAGGAGGGGGGAGAGGGAGGGAGGGAGGGAGGGAGAGGGAGGGAGGGAGACAGAGGAAGAGAGAGACGTCCCGATATGATGGCTGTAGTCGAAACATTTTTGGACAACAGGACTCTGGACATTTTTTGCAAGAATTGCTGGTTACACCTCATGGATGAGAAGAGACAGGCAAGGACAAGGAGGTGTTGCTGTATGCTTCTCTAAAAGTGTACAATAATTGTACATGTACAGCCCATTGATGTTGCCATCCCTACTCACTTAGAAATGATGTTCTTTAAGCTATGCATAAATACAAGTACCTCTGTGCTAGCATGTGCAATGTACAGACTTTAGTGGCAACATGCAGACCCCATCAACTTCCTAATGGAAAATGTGGACTCCCTTCTGCTTCAATACAAATGTCAACATATTATAATTGTTGGTGACCTCAACCAACATCTTATACAGAGGGACTTTGATGACCTTCTTGCAGTGTTTGACATGAGAAACTTTGTTGATTTCCTCACTCACATCTCTGGCTCCTTCCTTGACCCAGTAGTGAGTGATCTGTCAGAAGGCACAGTCACCTGTCAACCCCTCGGTTATGTTGGATCGTCTGACCACAAGATTGTTTTTACAACACTGAAGATCCCAACAGAACGAGGTGAGGAATCTTGACGTACAACCTGGCTGTGGGAAAGAGGAAACTGGCCAGTCCTTTGTTTTGAACTCGCCACCTCTGACTAGAATGTTTTTCTCCAAGGTGATGTTGACAACCAAGTGAATGCCTTCACTCAACACATCCTTAATGTACAGCAAGAACACATCACTCACCGGCAGTATATAACGAAGCCTACAGAACAGCCTTGGTTCGGCTTTTGTTGTAGAGGCTGCTACTGCTAAGTACAGGGATTGGAGAAGATATAAAAGACATCCCACTACTTATAAAAGGAACCTGCACAGGCAAGCCTGTAGGCATATGGGTGAAATTCAAAAGTGGACCATCTCTAAATGGGAGGCTGACACAAAAAGAAAGTTGGCGTCAGCGTGGGCTCCAAAACCTGGTGGTCTTTGGTCAAGGACACACAAGGTTACCTGGCTGATGAATTTAGTCCACTTCTAAATCGACAGGATGGGAGACCACCTCTACTAGTTGTCAGGAGAAAGTCTACCTCTTTGCTGAACATTTTGCTGCCAAGATGCAAGTTCCTGATCCAGCAAGGGACCCTCCTTGTCTAGCTGTAAAAACTGTGTCAAAGTTGTCAGTGGTGACAATAAGGCAGAAGGGGTATCATTTTAAATCGCTAGACCAAGAAAAAGCTGTGGGCCCAGACAAGTTGAGCCTAAGACTGCCGAGATGTGCAGACCAGTTAACAGCACCTCTAACTCGCATCTTTTAGCACTGCCTAGTACAGCGTAAATGGCTTTCTCTGTAGAAAGAGAAAAATGTAGTCCCTGTTCACAAAAAGAAGTGCAGAGCAGAAATCAATAACTACAGACCAGTGTCACTCCTGTCAATCATTGGCAAGATCCTTGAGATAATCCATGGCAAATGCCAGTTTTTCGACTACCACTCACTACTTCAGAAAAGGTTACTCTGCTGCTGATCTATTGTTAAACTTCTCCACTAAGTGAAACCAGTCACTGGATGAATCCAAACTCAGCACTGGATATTGCTGGTGCAGGTGTGGTACCAGGGACTCTTGGCAAAACCGCAAGCACTAGGAATTGCAGGCTCTTCACTATCTCCTCAGTGATTACCTTCAAAGGGTAGTTATCAATGGGACAGTCAACAAGACATCCTATTGGGCCAAATGTTCCACAGGGAGGTGAATTTGGGTCTTTGTTATGGAATGTCTACTTCAACGATCTCCTCCATCTCATCCCAGAATCCCATGCATATGCAGATGACTACAATCTAACATTTACTTATCCAAGAGAGGAAATGCTAGCTGCTCTACGCTACACCAACCACCAGCTTACAGCTATATCATCGTGGGGTAAACGATGGCAGGTAACATTTGCTCCTGAAAAAAAAAATGAAGATGGTCTCTAGGCACCATGATGGTAATGCTGGAGCAGTGGTGAGTATGAATGGAAGAGTTTTGGTACATGGGGATGAAGTTGACATTCTCAGGTTGAAATTCGACTCCAAACTGACCATGAAGAACCACGTTGTCAACCTGACACACAAGGCGGCCAGGAAGCTTACTGCACTTCGACGTATCTCGCATCTGCTAGACAGTACAGGTTGCAAGATTCTGTACGAGGCACAAGTACGTTCACACCTTCTGTAAGGTCCACTTTCTTGGCTTGCCTGCCCCCATCTCGTCTGCGACTTCTTGACAGAATAGAGAACACAGCAAGACACCTCATCTCTCGTCTGGATAGATCTGTCATTTCAGCAGAGCCTTCAACACAGGAGAGATATGGGCGGCCTTACTGTTATGCATAAGGCCAACATTGTCAAAGTACCACACTTGGCTAGACTCCAAGGACAGCGAGAAGCGAGCTTCTACACCACAAGACGGGCAGCAAGCAGCATCACTCCAGGACATCGCTACATCTGAGATCATTTATTCCCAGGATGACTCGAGTCTGGAACATGTTCGTACAGCATAACGATATCAAGGAAATTAAAGTCAGCCGATCAAATGAAATTGCTGGCCCACAGATGGCTCAAATTTCATCCTGTTCTTTAATAATAATAATAATATCTTTATTTTACTACAAGTACATGTACAGGGTATACAGTCCTAGCTGATTACAATGACATACTACTATATAGAAAGTCCCTTGTTATGCTCCGGAGGCATTTCGGGCAAATTAGGTCAGTGTCCCAGGATGCGACCCACACCAGTCGACTAAAACCCAGGTACCCATTTTACTGATGGGGAACATAGACAACAGGTGGAAAGAAACACGTCCAATGTTTCTACTCTGGCTGGGAATCGAACCCAGGCCCTCGCCGTGTGAAGCGAGAGCGTTAACCACCAGAGTCCGTACTTGCATGTCTCATAACAATAAAACAAAAAGGACTTAAATGAGCTGATGTAAGTAACAGTTCTTAACTTGTCAATAAAGTTAGGAATCCTTAACCTTATCTTGTCAAACCCTGTGCAAAAAAAAAACAGGGGAGAAAGGGGGAGGGGGAGAAAGGGGAGGGGAAAAGGGGGAGGGGGAGAAAGGGGGAGAGGGGAGAACGGGGAGAGAGGGAGGAAGAGGGAGAACGAGGAGAGGGAGAAAGGGGAGAGAGGGAAAACGGGGAGAGGGAGAAAGGGGAGAGGGAAAACGGGGAGAGGGAGAAAGGGGAGAGAGGGAAAACGGGGAGAGGAGAGAAAGGGGAGGGAAAGGGAAGGGGGGAAAGGGAAGAGGGGAAGAGGGGGAAAGGGGAGAGGGGAAAGGGAGGGGAAAGGGGAGAGGGGAAAAGGGAGAGGGGGGAGAGAGGGGGGAGAGGGGGGGGAGAGAGGGGGGAGAGAGGGGGGGAGAGAGGGGGGAGAAGGGGGAGAGAGAGGGAGAGGGGGAGAGAGGGGAGAGAGGGGAGGGGGAGGGAGAAGTGGAGAGAGAAAGAGAGGGGGAGGGAGACGGGGGGGAAGAGAATTTTGTTGCTACACAGGACAGCTAAGTTGTTGCACACTATGGTTGCAATGCACATTGTTGAAAATAGGTAGTATTAAGCGAACATAGGAACAGCCATATTTCTCTGAGATAGAAATGCTTCAATAAAAATTTTCACGATTAAACTGACAGATCAGTTGTAAATACGTATTTGCACTTATCCATTTGTATCTACAGTTATGCTCGTGTTCAATCTTCTATGTTCATCATACATATGTTTTTAATTTCACTCTTTGTAACACGTATTACCACTTAATTGTTTTTTCCATTCCTCCCAACATCCTTTCGGCTCTATCTTTACCAGATTAGATCTGTGGCGCCCTGTCATCCCTGCTGAAGGTACTAAAGAAACCTTCCTATTTCATATCCGTTTATAATCTGATATGTTGTCATATGTCCTCTTTTCCTTCTATCAGCTAGCACGGGCATCTTTACTGTTGTGAGTCTTTAACTTACTTTTTTTATATAATCTCTGAGATCCATTTTGTAGCTCTGAGTTTTTTTTTTGTTGTGTTTACCCCTTACATGCAGTGTAAAAAGTCGCTATTCATATATTTGAAAGCCATTTTATAGAATCAGCAATATGCTCGTAATAACCTCTGTTTATATACACAATGATTTTACTAATGTTTTGTAACGAAATGTGAAGAAACAAAGACAACAAGTTAATTGATACCTGTCTTGAGTATCAACAAGAGTACGAGAGCTAGCAGTTTGAAACTATTTTCTCAAGAACTACTTCCTGTAGCTTTTAAAACAAGTTGCCAAGTGGAACCATTAAATCAAATACCTCGGTAAGCTTTAATGGTGGACAGGACGATTGCACGAGTAGGGACGGTTGGGTCTGAAATGAACCTCCATAATCTGGGAAAGTAGGCCTAACAGCGTTCATTTTTATGTTTTTAAGATAATTTAGTGCCTTTTTCTTGAACGAACAAGGAGGAGCTCCTAAGACCAACGAACCCAGCTGAAATTTCATTCCAGATCCGCAGAAATACCTAGGAAACACAGAGCCTACATGACAATTTCTGAACATCAAGACCTCAACTGGCTTAATAGTTTAATTCTTCGAATGCAATGACAAGATTCATGGCAATGACCATCTTGGGTACGTACAATGACCCAGATTTCGAATGACTTACTAAACATAGCTAAGAATTTGATCTCAAGATTTGTTTAGCCCATTTTATAAAAAGTGACTACTTGCCACACTCAATATATACCGAGAGAACCAGAAGGCAGAATTAATTTTATTATACAACTTCTTGCTGCTATAACTTTAAAAGTAATGAGAGAAAAATAGAACTAACTTTAAATATAATGCAGAAATATAACAATTTTAAACATGTGAAATTGTGGCAAGTGACAAGTAATTATGATAACCTTTAGATAGCTACACAACGTTACACTCACACGTACACAACTTTCTCACGTCAATCACCCAAACTGTATAATATTCTGTATTCCACTTTGTAGAAATAGTTTGAGATGCATTCACATGTTCACAAAGTTCACATTTAGTTACCTTCTCAAATGAACACATTTAGTGAACTTTCTATATATAAAAAGTTTTCTCGAGTCTTTTAAGGTAAAGACCTTTAATAATTCTTTAATAATTTTAAACATAAAAAAGGCCTATGGGTAAAATAACAAAGAAATCCAATAACTTGAAAAGTTGCAAATGTTAACTTAGCCACCCACCACGTACTGCACTATTGACGCCTTTACCTTTGATATACCTTCGAAGAGTTTCGAGAGTTTCACTACTCTAGGAGCCTGGCCATGGGTGAGGCTCGACTGGTGCTTATCTGATCAACCAGGTTGCTTCTGCTGGAGGCCCGCTGCCCTACATTCATCACAGCCTGGTTGATCTGGCACCTGGTGAAGATACTTGTCCAGTTTCCTCTTGAAGGCTTCTACAAGTGTTCCAGCCGTGTTTCTGGTATCTTCTGGTAAGATGTTGAATAGTCTGGGACCCTGAATGTAGTTTCCTTTTTGTTCCCACCGCACCCCTGCTCCTCACTGGGTTTATTTTGCACTTCCTCCCATCTCTCTCACTCCAGTGTGTTGTTATGGCAGTGCAGATTTGTGACCAGACCCTCGAGTACTTTCCAGGTATATATTACCATGTATCTCTCTCCTCCGCTCCAATGAGTACATGTTCAAGACTTAAAGGCGTTCCCAGCCATTTAGGTGCTTTACTGGCTCAATGTGAACCGTAAACGATCTCTGTATTTGTTCCAGCTCTGATATTTCTCCTGCTATGAACGGGGCTGTCAGCACTGAGCAATATTCTAAATGAGGGAGCACCAGTGATTTGAAGAGTGTTACCAATGAAATTATTTCCTCTTGTTTTGAAAGGGGCTCTAAGGCACAGACTCAAGTAATTTTTCTTTCTCATCCGAGTTACCCCTTACGAAAACATTGCACGAAAGCGTCTTTCCAAATCAGGTACGTATTACTTTAATCCCTCATTAACATTAATTTACTGAATGTTGTATATTTAATCCCTCATTAAGCTTTACTCAAGGCTACTACATGTGGTTCTTACAAACTATTATACATTTACACACTGACTGCACAACCACACTGTTACTAGCATAGACTGGTGGTACATAATGTAGATTTAACCATAACAAAAATGTCAGGGTGTCATAAAAGTGCTTCAACTATCAGTACTAATTATCCTCAGTGTATTAATTTATTCCCTCATTAATCCCACATGTTACAATCAAGAAGAGGTTAATGACACCCCGTACAATGAAAGTGATGCGAACGAGCCTTTTGTAATATTAACCTCACTGTCCGAATGCTTTATCAGTTTCCTCCCTGTATGGGGTTCACCACCTAGACTACTAGTTACAAGGAGACCTTGTACTCTCTGGAAAGTAGGCGTGAGATACATGACAATATACACCTGAAAGATACTGGAGGGCCTAGGTCCGAGGAGCAAATATGCACACTACCATAAGGTGCCGGAGGGAGATCCAAAAAATAGACCCAGTTGTAAATAGGAGTCATGGGCACAAGAGAGAACACTGTTAACATTAGTGAGTCGCGATATTCAACCTGCTACCTGCAGATTTCAACAACATTGCTAGAACAAATGTAGAGGTACTTAAGATGAACCTGGATCACAACTTCCTAGGTGTGCCAGATCAACCAGGCTGTGATGAATATGTGGACCAGGAGGCCGCCGAACATCAACAGCCTGATCAACAGGGAGGCCTGGCGTCAGACCGGGCCGCCGGCAGAAAAGTTCTCTAAATAGATTACCGGTAAATCACAAATAACGTTTAGGGCCCATTGCTCCAGAATTGCCGATCTCACCATTTTGTTCTATAATAGACAAACCAACTGGAACTTGTGAGTGCAAACTTTTCCTCAATTAAGACCTGACATGATTAAGAACCGACACGAAAATCAATTATTTTTAAACTACTACGCTTTACATTATATTCATGAAAAGTGCCAAACTACTCTCTTCACAATTAAAATATCCGCTGCTCGAGTTCAAACCTAAATTCACGGTACCTCTGGAGAAGAGGCATTTGGCAAGGCGTAAAGGTTACACTAAAGAGGTGACCCCATGTTAACATTTCAGTGAGAATGACCTTTAATATTGATTCTTGTATAAGCGTTCTACATTGCGAAGCTTCACCTTGCTCTCTCTTGTACTCCAGTGCTCGCTCACGCCCATGTAAGAGGCAAGTGCAAACTCAGTAGCAGCATGTTTAACACAACACCAACACAGAAATTACAATTTATATAAGTAAAAGGTGTTTGCATATAGTGACATCAGGGGGCGACTAGGAATAAAGCAGGATACAACTCAGTACCTTATCAACAAAAACTAGGCTCGTTGGCCTGATAAGAGTCAGGTTTTTAGTCAATGTTGCGGAGTAATATAGCTTTCGCCTGAACTTTGTGCATTCTGCCGGCTTCAACCTGAATCATCTGGACCATACCTGCGACCAGTTTCGGATTTTTTTTTAATTTCCACAACGCAGTCTTTGGTAAGATTTTCCCTGATGGCCGCCTGATCAGCCACATTCTTACCTGCAGCGCTCATCCCACGTATCCATTAGATTAATTCGGTTGATCAGACGTCTGTGTGTTGGACCACAGATGTTGAGTGTTCTCTGCTTATGGCACCTTTAAGTCTCACTGGTTTATTCTATACAATTAACAGTCATTAAGATTACACATGCTATGACGATGAAGACAAACCAGCAAATATAAGAAAATACACCAGAACATAGATATAAATAGATAAATTAGACACTTGTGCAACATTTGGGTATCTTTATCCTGGAAACGTTTCGCCACACAGTGCCTTCTTCAGTCCAATGCAGACAATTAGGGAAGACGAGGAGTTTGAGGTAATCAGTCCCTCAGCCTGGAGTCGATGTATTCAGTCCATCAATCTCGACAGAAGTGCATCTTATTCACAGAGATGGAGCTTATGTACTGATGACAGATGAGGTGGAGCAGTGGTAGGCTGTCACCAGCGAACAAAGCCACTAGTGGAAGTAGGTCCTATCTATAGATTAGACAAGGTTTAGAAGAAATCCATCAAGATCTCAAGATACTGCTGTGTCCTGCGGCCTCAGGTTATGTTGCACAGTTCCGGTCACCGCATTACAGAATGGATTTATGCACTGGAATACATACGAAGGTTGACAAAGTTGATCCCATGTATCAGAAATCTTTCCTACAGAGAATAGACCAAGGGCCCTGAATCTGTACTCTCTAGAAAGGAGTAGAATTAGCGGGATATGATTGCGGTGTATAAATGAAAAACAGGAATAAATATAGGGTAAATAACGTGATAAAAGTATCTAACCATGACAGGACTTGCAGCAATGGTTTCAAGTTGGAGAAATTTAGATTTAAAAAGGATATAGGAAAACACTGGTTTGGCAATATAGTTGTGGATGAGTGGAACAAACTCCCGAGTAACGTTACTGAACCTCAATAGATGTCGTCTATTGAGCAACTCTACCAACAGCTTACGGAGCTGAGGGTAGCTAAGATTGAGATAGTGACTGACTGAGGAAAACAAGAGGATTCGTAGTAATCCTCCTGTTGTGAATCCTCATGTCAAGAGAAGACTCTGGACAGTGGCCGGAAACCACGGAACGAAGCTAAGGATCAAGAGGACGGATGGAGAGGTAGAAACGAAGAAGATCCACGAGACTGCTATGGAAACTTCGAACCCATTCTCCGTGCTACCCAACGAATGAGAGTCGACTACTGGGAACGCCAAAACGAACACCACCTAGGAAGGTAAGAACTGTCCTTTTTGATGATAGTCAGATCAGATACATAGATAGGGTCTTCTGCTTGAAGGATAGGAGTAGTAGACAGAGGGCTTGCTTTCTTGGGGCCGGGATGGAGGATATCGTTAGCCGGCTTGACATCATGAATGGTAATGGGATCAATCAAATTATCTGCCTCAGTGCTGGAGGCAATGATGCAGGCAAGCGTAGAAGTGAGGATTTAGTTAAAGGCATAGGATAGCAATAGACATTATAGAGAAGAAGGGAGAAGATCTGTTGTGTGTGTTATATGTGGCATTTTGCCGAGAAAGGGTGTTGGAAATGAATGGTTGTCCAGAGAGAACAGAATACATTGTGAGCTGGACAAACACTTCTACGGCAGAAATGACATGTATGCCAGGGATGGGGTTCACTTATCTAGGCAAATGTGGGCTTTCTCGCTAGTTCAACTGAGGGTGCTGTTAAGACTTTAAACTAGGATTAGTTAGAGATATGGGTTTAGAAATGGTAAATAATAAGTGTGGAAATACTGATGTAGGCTTTGATATTATTAATCTTAAAAATAACAGTCGTCAAATAACACAGGGTAATAATAATAAGCTGTGTAAAAACAAGGCTGAATAGGAAAAAGGTGCAGAAGAAAAAAAAACATATTAATGTATTTTATACTAACAGTTGAAACGCAAGAAATAAAATTAATGAATTACGTTTGGTAGCATGTGTGGAGAACTTTGATGTCATTGCAATAACTGAAACATGGTATATTTCAAGAGTCAGGATATGATTGCTGAATGCCATATTCAAGAGTAAGTTGTTCCATGTGGGTAGAATTCCTAAGAAAGTCAAAGAAAAACACATTAGGTGGTTGTTGGGTAGGTGGAGCTTTGCCTGGTTGAGTATTATGTATGCTAATTTTTTAGAAATTTTGTAGTTTCCAGTATTACGTTCTATTGTGTCGGTGACGGCGATTAATAAGACTTCCAGACACCGTCGGTATCTAAGGTCTTGTTCGGTGAGAACGAGTTGTGCCTCATTCCAGTTTATCAAATGTCCCGTGGAATCTCTGTAGAGGGCACATGTGTACCTTTTAAGTCGTCTCTGTTACTGGCATTTCGATGATCATTCAGGCGGACTGCAAGAACTCTGTTTCCCCTACATATTTCTTGGGACAGAATCCACAGGGGATGGTGTAGACGCCCGCTGTGAAAGTTAGAGGTGTGAGGCTGCGTTTCGAAGTGAGGTCACCGACACAATGGAACGTAACACTGGAAACTACAGTTTCTAAAACATTACCATACATGATACTCAACCAGGCAAAGCATCACCTACCCAGCAACACAGGAGTCGCATGATCCCATCCTCATCCCAATATGGTATTCTTCAGGTCACCATGCATCACTCACACCTCTCTCTCCTCCTATATATATACTGTCTTAACCTCTGTATGTCAGAAGTGATCACGGTCCCAGGACCTAAGCGTTTTTTAATATGTTCTAGTGTTTGCTTAAGTGTTTTTCTAAACCAACTTGTCGGTATTTATTACCAAGGTTTATACCATAATGGGCATAAACAAAGGCAATATTAATAAAATACTGAGGATATCGACTCGGGTAAGAACCAGGAATAACGGATTTAAGTTGGATAAATTTAGATTTAGAAAGGACATAGGTAAGTACTGGTTTTCAGAGTGGTCGATGGATGGTACAATCTTCCAAGTAGGGCAATCGAGACTAGGACCCTGGGTAGCTTTAAGAGATTGGACAAATATACGAGTGGGAGGGGCTGGGTGTGACTGGTGTCGTGGATACAGGAGTAAATTCTTGGGTAGCTTTGGGAAGGGGTGGTTTTGATAAGGACCTGCCTAAGACACCCCTTGTGGGGTGAGCGGGAGTTGGGATAGGAAAAAAATAGATTGGTGAGAGGAAAGATACGAGTAGAAGAGATAATGCCAGGGTTTAACCCAGAAGCTAGGCGGAGAAGCAGAAGGGGTAGTCTGGGGACGAGAATGCGTCGTTCTTAGTTGATGGAAGTCTTGATTCTTGGGTAGATTGCAGCAGGCTTGGTCGCAGGAGGGGAGCAAGGTAGGGACAACTGAGGAAACTCAGCTGTAGGTTTTATTTAGCATGGAGCATTTGAGGAAAAGCCGTTTACAAATTTCTTGAAATTGGTTCTGGAGAGGTAGTACAGTAGCCTGCTTCACCTCACCTCACTACAGTATATAAGCCACGTCTACGGCCCTATGCTGTACATTCTACAAGATTGATGGACTGAACACATCGACTCCAGGCTGAGGGACTGATTACCTCATACTCCTCCTCTCCTTATGCCTTCCTCTTTGTATTGGACTGATGAAGCCACTGTGTGGCGAAACGTTTCCTGAATAAAGATTCCCATGTGCTGCATAGGTGTCTCAATCTAAAACAGAGTGGTTTGATGAACTCCAGAACTTGGGTAAGAGTGAAATGGTTGGGAGTCTCACAAGCGAATTTAACAGACCCAGCACAGAACCCTTTGTACAGTTCTGTGCAGGTCATGGTGTCCTCATTCGAAGGAGATATGTAGAAAGTCAGGTTGTCCCAAGTATGTAAACTGGTGCAGGAGTCAACATCTTCCTCCTCTTCCTCAGAAGAGGATACAGAGGGCGAGTCATCGATGGTGCTGGCTGACTGGTCCACTGCAGTAGTGGTGGAAGAAGTCGATGGCGGCCTCTTATTGGTGGGATTTGGAGGAGTCACATGAAGGCAGTGGTACCAGGTAGTGGAGCTGTTTGAGAGGAGCTTACTGGTGTGGAAACATTGATATTATTTGAGGTGGTCTTGAGTATGGCTGAAGGTGTAGAAGCAGGGAAAGTAAACTCGGGCATGTTGTTCAATCTGAAGAGCTCATTAATGGTGGTGTTGAAGGTTCCATGGAGAGCCATATTCAGCATATGAGCATACACCATCCAGTAGTAAATTTTGGTTGGGTCAGTCAGGTATGAAGGTGGTGGTGGAGGGCTGAGTAGCCTGGAGAAAGTTTAGTGGTATCGGCTTGTAATTTGGTGATAGCAACGTAAGTGGAAGATCTGGAAGAGGACTTTTTTGTGCTGTTTCTTGATTTTTCCAACATTTCACGCCGCATAGGACATTTTGCAGCAAAAGTGTGGTGGCTGCTCTTGCAATTCAGGCAAGTTGGTGTTGGTGGAGTGGTAGTGGAGCATGTCTTGAAATCGTGGTCCTCGCAACCACAGGTCGTGCAGAACTTCCTGTCCGTAATGTGGCAATCCTTAGTGCTGTGCATGTAAGAATAGCAATTCCAGCAGTGTGGGATATGGTGGTACCTTTCTGCTTCAATATAACTGGGGTTTATGAAGTAATAATAGATGGCCAAACCCTCAGCCACAGCATGGGCAGCCATGGTTACGTCAGTAAAATAAAAGGACACAAGTGCAACTAATGTGACATTTTATTGTGGCAACGTTTCGCTCTCCAGGAGCTTTATCAAGCCATTATGGCTTGATAAAGCTCCTGGAGAGCGAAACGTTGCCACAATAAAATGTCACATTAGTTGCACTTGTGTCCTTTTACTTTACATATTGTCGGTAATTCTACCAAGTTTATTACATCAGTAAAAGTGATGTTTAACATGGATGAAGCAGTAAGGATTTTGGTAATGAGCTCCACTGTAGCCCAGGAGTTCTGGTCTTCCATGGAGGTCTTGAGGTCATCAATGGATTGTGAAGTAAGAAGTTTGTCCAGTTTCCTGAGAAAGACGGTCCTCTTGGCCCTTAAAGCCGGAGAGGTCATGACGGTAAAGCCTCGGTCAGTGAGTGGTGGTGGCGGCGGAGGTGAGTAGCTTTTCAGCCTCAACATCATCGTTGCACACGACAATAAAGGCATCATGGAGCGTCAGAACAGTATTAAACTTCATTTGTAAACCGCCCTTACGGTAGCTGCAAATGCAAGTTTTGGGAAATCGTTCACAGTTCCAATGCAAGGTTTAATCTTAACACGATTAGGGTAACTCATCGTGAAAGATCAAAGACGATGACAATGAAGGTAAAGGTTCCCCTCCCCAACGGGGATCATAGGAAGACTGCAAAGATGAAAGTCAGAAGATTGAGACACTTATGCAACATATGGGAATCTTTATCGAGGAAACGTTTCGCCACACAGTAGTTTCATCAGGTTTATAAACCATTTATCACACGAGAGTCGAAGCTTCTGCGACTGCACAGGGCGAGGGGGGCTTCGGATCTGCCTTGTATGGGCCAGTAGGTCTTCTGCAGTGTTAGTCCATTCTTATGTACTTATGAGTGGATGTGGGCGAGTTTAAGTTGGACCTGACTGGATTGGGCCAGGAGATGCCTTAGTATGGGCCAGTAGGCCTACTGCAGTGCCCCTTCTTTCTTATGTTCTCATAAATCAACCATTCGGCTTATTTTTGTTTCAGAAGCGACAATGCAGTACCCCAAACGCCACAACCGAAAAGATCATTCCTCGGTTGCGAGTGCCACCCACCTGCGAGTGAATATGCCTCTGTGCTAACATTGGTAAGTCACTAATCAACGCCACCCCAATGGAAACTAGTCCCTTTAACTTTTTGGGGTTATCCTAGGTAATTTACGCATATGTTAAACTATGTCTGATAATTGTACTGTGTATCTGTACCTAAACAGACTTACCCTGGACTGTTGCAACCCTGGTAGGGTGAGAGCAGTGACGCTCGCGGGAAACTTCCCTTGCCCGACCTTGGCTGGAGGTGGGAGGCGGGGTTTGAGGGGGAGAGGGGGTGAACCAATCAACTCCCTGTCATCTTGCATCTTATACACTATTATATCTGATAAATGGCACACTTCTGTAACATTTGGGCATCTTTATTCTGGAAACGTTTCGCCATACAGTGGCTTCTTCAGTCCAATGCAGAAAAAGGTGGAAGATGAAGAGTTTGAGGTAATCGGTCTGCCTTGTCCTATAGGTTTACTACATTAATACACACCAGTGCCTTAGGCAATGGGATAGTAGGGCTAAGGGGCATTTTTTATTTTCACTATTATATTGATCAGTGAAAATTGGCTTAATTAACAACCCAGAATGAAATCCTGTCTGCCCTACTGTACACCATGACTGACAATATTTCCAGTAAAGCTGTAAATTTTCTTCAGAATTCACCCAAACCTGCAAGACTTACCAATTCACACCTTTTCTAGGGAGTGCCTCAACCATGACCATCATAGAGCATGGTTAGAGCCTTCTGCTTGAAGGATAGGAGTAGGAGACAGAGGGTTTGCTTTCCTGGGGCTGGGATGGAGGAAATTGTTAGCCGGTTTGACATCATGAATGGCAATGGGATCAATCCTATTATCTGCCTCAGTGCTGGAGGCAATGATGTAGGCAAGAGTAGAAGTAAAGATTTAGTTAGAAGGTACAGGACAGCAATACACACAATAGGAAGAAGGGGAGGGGGTGCCCTGTTATCTGTGGCATTTTGTCAAGAAGGGGTGTTGGAAATGAATGGTTGTCCAGAGCAATTGGCATTAACTGTTGGCTGGGCAAACACTAAGGATAATGTAGTACCATTCATTGACAACTGGGACCATTTCTACGGTAGAAATGGCATGTATGCCAGGGATGGGGTTCTCTTATCCAGGGTAGGTGTGGCTTTTCTTGCTAGCTCAGTTGGTGTGTCGTTAGGACTTTAAACTAGGATTAGAGGTATGGGTTTAGGAATAGAAAATAATGTGTGGATATATTAACTTAAGCTTTGATATTATGAATCTTAATAATGACAGTCATGGAATAACACTGGGTAATGATAATTACAGAAACTGTGTACAAGCAAAGGTGAATAGGAAAAAGGTGCAGAAGAAAAAACACATGAATGAAATTTATGCTAGCAGTCAAAGTGCAAGAAATATGATTAATGAACTATGTTTGGTAGCATGTGCTGGGAACTTTGATGTCATTGCAATAACTGAGACATGGTATAATTTAAAGAGTCGGGATATGATTGCTGAGTGTCATATTCAAGGGAGGGGGTGGAGTTGCATTATATGTACGAGAAAATATAAATTGTTGCATAAAAACAAGTATAAAAACAGATGGATCAGTAACAGAATCTGTTTGGGTAGAGTTTCTAGAATGTCAAGAAAAATTAATTCTATTTGTAATATACCGACCTCCAGGCTTGGATCACGATAAAGGGAGACTTCTTTGGGACGAAATTGTTAGGGCTTCTAGATACAATAACGCAGTGATAGTAAGGGATTTTAACTTTAGTCAAACTGACTGGACTTCTCTGACCAGTAATCTGGAGTCCAGTTACATTATGGAAGTGGTTTATGACTGTTTTTTGAACCAGTGTGTAACAGAGCCTACCAGGGGTAATAATTTGCTTGGCCTGATCTTGTCAAATAAGAAAACACTTGTAAATAATCTGGAGATCGCTGAAGAGCTTGGAGCAAGTAATCACAAATCCATTACTTTTAGCATTACCTGGGAATACGAGAATAATGACAGCACGGTAAAAGTCCCTGATCTTTGTTTTGCCGATTATAATGGACTTAGGGGACACCTGTCTAATATCAATTGGGGTAATCTAGATAATAATTTTAATGATGATCATACTTACGATTACGAAGGGATCTGCATTTATTTTCTTAATGTACAAAGTGCTCAGCATATATATATTCCCCAAAGAGAAATTAGGTCAAATAATAACGATCCCAAATGGGTTAACAGGAGGCTAAAGCATCTATTAGGAGAAAAAAGAAGAATTTATAGGCGCAACAAAAGAGGAGAAATTAACCTTACTGACCAATATGTTCAGTTTAAGAGAGAAGAAAAGAAGGGGATTAGAAAACCTAAACGTGACTATGAAATTAGAGTTGTTGCTAATGAATCAAAGACTAATCCAAAAGGGTTCTTTTAAGCGTATAGGATGAAGGCGAGGGAAAAAGTAGGACCTCAGTAAATTGGGAATGGACAGCTAACAGATAACGAGCTGAAAATGTGTTCTCTATTTAATGATTATTTTTTGTCAGTCTTTCACAAGAAGACGTAAATGAGATTCCAGAAATCAACAATTATTCAATTCCTGAAGAATTCAATTTAAATAATATTACTGTCACGAGGGAAATGGTTATCAAACAGATAAACTGAAACAAAATAAGTTCCTGGGACCTGACAAGTTGTTTTCCAGGGTACTTAAAGAATGCAAGATGGAACTTAGTCAGACATTAACAAGCGTGCTTAATGCATCCATCCTAACTGGTGTTGTGCTGGAGATGTGGAAGATAGCTAACGTAGTTCCTATATTCAAATCAGGGGATAAGTCCATTCCATCAAATTACTGTCCAATAAATAACTAAATAAATAAGCCTGACATCTATAGTAGACAAATTATTAGAATCAATTATAGGTGATATTATAGATAGGTTGGTAGACAGCAACCACCCAGAGGGGTACTACCATCCTGCCAAGTGAATGTAAAACAAAAGCCTGTAATTGTTTTACATGATGGTAGGATTGCTGGTGTTTTTTTGTCTCATAAATATGCAAGATTACAGGTATGTCTTGCTACTTCTACTTACACTTAGGTCACACTATACATACATGTACACGTTTATTTATACACACTCATCTGAGTTTTCTTTGATTTTATCTTAATAGTTCTTGGTCTTATTACTTTTCCTTTTATATCCATGGGGAAGTGGAATAAGAATCTTTCGTCCGTAAGCCGTGCGTGTTGTAAAAGTCAACTAAAATGCCGGGAACAATGGGCTAGTAACCCCTTTTCCTGTAAAGATTACTAAAAAGAATAAGAAGAAAATTGTCAAAGTGGGAAGTCTGAATGTGCGTGGATGTTGTGCAAATAAGAGAGAGATGATTGTGGATGTTATGAATGAGAAAAAGCTGGATGTCCTGGCTTTAAGTGAAACAAAGCTGAAGGGGGTGGGAGAGTTTCAGTGGAGAGGAATAAATGGGATTAGGTCAGGGGTTTCAAATAGAGTTAGAGCTAAAGAAGGAGTAGTAATAATGTTGAAGGATAAGATATGGCAGGAAAAGAGGGACCATAAATGTATTAATTCAAGGATTATGTGGAGTAAAATAAACGTTGGATGTGAAAAGTGGGTTATAGTAAGTGTATATGCACCTGGAGAAGAGAGAAGTGTAGAGAGAGAGAGATTTTGGGAAATGTTGAGTGAATGCATGGGGAGTTTTGAACCAAGTGTGAGAGTACTTGTGGTTGGTGATTTCAATGCTAAAGTGGGTAAAAATGTTGTGGAGGGAGTAGTAGGTATATCTGGGGTGCCAGGGGTAAATGTAAATGGGAAGCCTTTAACTGAGCTATGTGTAGAAAGAGATTTGGTAATAAGTAAAATATATTTTATGAAAAAGAGAATAAATAAATATACAAGGTATGATGTAGCATGTAATGAAAGTAGTTTGTTAGATTATGTATTGGTGGATAAAAGGTTAATGGGTAGGCTCCAGGATGTACATGTTTATAGAGGGGCAACTGATATATCGGATCATTATTTAGTTGTAGCTACAGTTAGAGTAAGAGGTACATGGGACAAGAGGAAGGTGGCAACAACAAGTAGGAGGGAAGTGAAAGTGTATAAACTAAGGGAGGAGGAAGTTCGGGTGAGATATAAGCGACTATTGGCAGAAAGGTGGGCTAGTGCAAAGATGAGTAGTGGGGGGGTTGAAGAGGGTTGGATGAGTTTTAAAAATGCAGTATTAGAATGTGGGGCAGAAGTTTGTGGTTATAGGAGGGTGGGGGCAGGAGGAAAGAGGAGTGATTGGTGGAATGATGAAGTAAAGGGTGTGATAAAAGAGAAAAAGTTAGCTTATGAGAGGTTTTTACAAAGCAGAAGTGTTATAAGAAGAGCAGAGTATATGGAGAGTAAAAGAAAGGTGAAGAGAGTGGTGAGAGAGTGCAAAAGGAGAGCAGATGATAGAGTGGGAGAGGCACTGTCAAGAAATTTTAATGAAAATAAGAAAAAATTTTGGAGTTAAACAAGTTAAGAAAGCCTAGAGAACGTATGGATTTGTCAGTTAAAAACAGAGTAGGGGAGTTAGTAGATGGGGAGAGGGAGGTATTAGGTAGATGGCGAGAATATTTTGAGGAACTTTTAAATGTTGAGGAAGAAAGGGAGGCGGTAATTTCATGCACTGGCCAGGGAGGTAGACCATCTTTTAGGAGTGAAGAAGAGCAGAATGTAAGTGTGGGGGAGGTACGTGAGGCATTACGTAGAATGAAAGGGGGTAAAGCAGCTGGAACTGATGGGATCATGACAGTAATGTTAAAAGCAGGGGAGGATATAGTGTTGGAGTGGTTGGTACTTTTGTTTAATAAATGTATGAAAGAGGGGAAGGTACCTAGGGATTGGCAGAGAGCATGTATAGTCCCTTTATATAAAGGAAAGGGGGACAAAAGAGATTGTAAAAATTATAGAGGAATAAGTTTGAGTATACCAGGAAAAGCGTACGGTAGGGTTATTATTGAGAGAATTAGAGGTAAGACAGAATGTAGGATTGCGGATGAGCAAGGAGGTTTCAGAGTGGGTAGGGGATGTGTAGATCAAGTGTTTACATTGAAGCATATATGTTAAAAGCAGGGGAGGATATAGTGTTGGAGTGGTTGGTACTTTTGTTTAATAAATGTATGAAAGAGGGGAAGGTACCTAGGGATTGGCAGAGAGCATGTATAGTCCCTTTATATAAAGGAAAGGGGGACAAAAGAGATTGTAAAAATTATAGAGGAATAAGTTTGAGTATACCAGGAAAAGCGTACGGTAGGGTTATTATTGAGAGAATTAGAGGTAAGACAGAATGTAGGATTGCGGATGAGCAAGGAGGTTTCAGAGTGGGTAGGGGATGTGTAGATTAAGTGTTTACATTGAAGCATATATGTGAACAGTATTTAGATAAAGGTAGGTAAGTTTTTACTGCATTTATGGGTTTAGAAAAGGCATATGATAGAGTGGATAGGGGAGCAATGTGGCAGGTGTAGCAAGTACAGTGGACCCCCGGTTAACGATATTTTTTCACTCCATAAGTATGTTCAGGTGCCAGTACTGACCGAATTTATTCCCATAAGGAATATTGTGAAGTAGATTAGTCCATTTCAGACCCCCAAACATACACGTACAAACGCACTTACATAAATACACTTACATAATTGGTCGCATTCGGAGGTAATCGTTATGCGGGGGTCCACTGTATATGGAATAGGCGGTAAGTTACTAAATACTGTAAAGAGTTTTTATGAGGATAGTGAGGCTCAGGTTAGGGTGTGTAGAAGAGAGGGAGACTACTTCCTGGTAAAAGTAGGTCTTAGACAGGGATATGTAATGTCACCATGGTTGTTTAATATATTTATAGGTGGGATTGTAAAAGAAGTAAATGCTAGGTTGTTCAGGAGAGGGGTGGGATTAAATTATGGGGAATCAAATACAAAATGGGAATTGACACAGTTACTTTTTGCTGATGAAACTGTGCTTATGGGAGATTCTAAAGAAAAATTGCAAAGGTTAGTGGATGAGTTTGGGAGTGTGTGTAAAGGTAGAAAGTTGAAAGTGAACATGGAAAAGAGTAAGGTGATGAGGGTATCAAATGATTTAGATAAAGAAAAATTGGATATCAAATTGGGTAGGAGTATGGAAGAAGTGAATGTTTTCAGATACTTGGGAGTTGATGTGTCGGCGGATGGATTTATGAAGGATGAGGTTAATCATAGAACTGATGAAGGAAAAAAGGTGAGTGGTGCGTTGAGGTATATGTGGAGTCAAAAAACATTATCTATGGAGGCAAAGAAGGGAAGTATGAAAGTATAGTAGTACCAACACTCTTATATGGGTGTGAAGCTTGGGTCGTGAATGCAGCAGCGAGGAGGCGGTTGGAGGCAGTGGAGTTGTCCTGTCTAAGGGCAATGTGTGGTGTAAATATTATGCAGAAAATTCGGAGTGTGGAAATTAGGAGAAGGTGTGGAGTTAATAAAAGTATTAGTCAGAGGGCTGACGAGGGGTTGTTGAGGTGGTTTGGTCATTTAGAGAATGGATCAAAGTAGAATGACAAGGAGAGCATTTAAATCTGTAGGAGAAGGAAGGTGGGGTAGGGGTCGTCCTCAAAAAGGTTGGAAGGAAGGGGTAAGGGAGGTTTTGTGGGCGAGGGGCTTTTACTTCCAGCAGGCGTGCACGAGCGTGTTCGATAGGATTGAATGGAGACAAATGGTATTTGGGACCTGACGATCTGTTGGAGTGTAAGCAGGGTAATATTTAGTGAAGGGATTCAGGGAAACCAGTTATTTTTATATAGCCGGACTTGAGTCCTGGAAATGGGAAGTACAATGCCTGCACTCTAAAGGAGGGGTTTTGTTGGATATTAGCAGTTTGGAGGGATATGTTGTGTATCTTTATACGTATATGCTTCTAAACTGTGGTGTTCTGAGCACCTCGGCAAAAACAGTGATTATGTGTGAGTGAGGTGAAAGTGTTGAATGATGATGAAAGTATTTTCTTTTTGGGGATTTTCTTTCTTTTTGGGTCACCCTGCCTCGGTGGGAGACGGCCGACTTGTTGGGGAAAAAAAAAATTTATTAGAAGTCATCTTGAAGAGCATAATTTGATTAATGAATCTCAGCATGGGTTCACGAGAGGTCGTTCCTTCCTGACAAATTTACTCAAGTTCTTCGATAAAACATTCGAGGCAGAAGACAATGACAGAGTATGATATTGCTTATTTAGATGTCAGTTCTTCTCAAGTTCTTCGATAAAACATTCGAGGCTGAAGACAATGACAGAGTATGATATTGCTTATTTAGATGTCAGTTCTTCTCAAGTTCTTCGATAAAACATTCGAGGCAGAAGACAATGACAGAGTATGATATTGCTTATTTAGATGTCAGTACCTCACAAGAGAGACTTAAGAAAAGTGGCATCTTATGGTATAGGAGGAAAAGTTCTGGCATGGATAGAGGCATGGCTTCCCAACAGAAAGCAGAGCATTTCCATTAATGGGGTCAAATCTGAATGGGGACTGGTCAAGTAGTGACATTCCACAAGGATGTTTTAGGCCCATTGTTGCTCATAATTTACATTAATGACCGGGATGAAGGAATTACAAGTGACATGAGCAAATTTGCTGATGATACAAAAATAGGCCATATGATTCATTCTGGGGAAGATACCAGTGAACTCCAGGAGGATTTGGACAAATTAATGTCTTGGTCTGAAAAGTGGCAGATGAAGTTCAATGTGGACAAGTGTAAAGTCCCAGTCCTTGGGAATGAAAATAACCCTCGAAGTTATAAACTATGTGAAGCAGAGCTTGATCATACAGAATGTGAAAAGGACTTGGGAGTCATAGTAAGCAGGAATCTAAAGCCAAGACAACAATGCCTAAGTGTGTGCAACAAGGCTACCAGATTACTAGGATTTATTTCAAGAAGTATTAGCAACAGAAGTCCAAAAGTTATTTTACAGCTCTATACATCACTAGTGAGGCCTCATTTGGATCATGCCACTCAGTTTTGGTCTCCTTACAATAGGATGGATATAGATTCGTTGGAGAACATACAGAGAAGAATGACTAAATTGATTTACTCTATAAGAAATCTCCCATATGAAGATAGACTTAGAGCCTTGAATCTTCACTCTCTTGAGAGACGTAGAATGAGGGAAGATATCATCAAAGTGTATAAGTGGATGAAGGGCATCAACAAAGGAGATATTAATAAAATACTGAAGATATCGAACCAGGTAAGAATCAGAAATAATGGATTTAGGTTAGACAAATTTAGATTTAGAAAGGACATAGGTAAGTAATGGTTTTCGAACAGAGTTGTGGATGCATGGAACAATCTTCTGAGTAGGGTGATAGAGGCTAGGACCTTGAGTGGCTTTAAAGAGATTTGACAAATATATGAGTGGGAGGGGCTGGGTTTGATTGGTGTCATGGGTAACGGTGTGAGTTCTTGGTTAGCTTTGGGTAGTGGTTGTTTTGATAAGGACCTGCCTGATGAGCTTGAGAAAAGTGATCACAAATCACCCAGTTTCAATATATCATGGAATTACCCTAATAACTACAATCAAGTCTGTCCCTGACTTCCAATTGGCCGATTTCACAGATTTGCAAAATTACCTGGGAGGGTTGAACTGGAATGACCTGATTATGGGTCAAGTAGGTGGTGATAATTGCCAATATGACAATTTTCAGAGCATAATTCTAGCTGCACAGACAACTTATGTTCCAAAAAGAGAAATTAGATCAAGCAAAACTGATCCAAAATGCATAAACAATAGATTAAAATGCCTCACTGGTCAAAAGAGAGGCATATACTGGCAAATCAAAAGAGGAGAGGGGCACTTAAGAAATCAATATATTCAATTAAAGTGTGAAATTAAATAGGGAATAAGAAAAGTAGAGAGATTATAAGGTTAAAGCTGCAAGGGATTTGAAGAGTAATCGAAAGGGTTCCCTTCAGGTATACAGAAGTAAGATTAGGGAAAATATAGGCCCACTCAAAAGTCACTCAGGTGAGCTCACCGACAGTGATAAGGAAATGTGTACAATTTTTAACACGTATTTCCTCTCAGTTCTCAAATAGATAAATTAAAACCTAACAAATCCCCAGGCCCTGATGAATTTTCAATGGTTTTAAAGGAATGTAAGGCAGAACTTAGTGAACCTTTGGCTAGTCTTTTCAACGTATCTCTACAAACGTATAATACTGGATAAAAGGAAAAAGGCAAATGTGATATCTATCTACAAATCAGATGACAAGTCTTTAGCTTTGAACTACAGACCAATAAGCCTAACCTCCATAGTGGGAAAATTGATGGAATCTATAACTGCTGAGGCTATTCGTAGCCATCTTGAAAGACAAACTGTTTAATCCTGCCTTATAAATTTACTATCTTTTTTCACTAGGATATTTGAGGAGGTAGATCATGGGAATGAATATGATATTTTGTATATGGACTTCAGTAAGGCTTCTGACAGAGTCCCACATTGGAGAATACTGAGGGAAAATTGAGGCAAACGGAAAAAGAGGAGAAATTTTTTCCTGGATAGAGGCTTGGCTGACAGGCAACAGTGTGTTTGCATAACTGGGGAGAAATCAGAGTGGGGAAGCATCACAAGCGGTGTTTCACAGGGGTCAGTGTTGGGTCCCTTGTTCACAATTTATATAAATGACATAGATAAGGGTATGAATAGCAACAAAGCAAGTTTGCCGATGACACCAAAACAGCCCATCGAATTCCTTCTGACAAGGAAGATCTAAATAGACTGGTGCAGTGGTTAGTGAAGTGGCAGATGCAGTTTAACATAGACAAACACCAAGTTCTTAGCATCAGGAAGGTATATAACCATGATACTTATAAACTAAATACTAATATAGATCTTAATATCTGTGACTGCAAAAAAGATCTGGGAGTTCTGCTTAGCAGTAATCTAAAGCCCAGACAACAGTGTGTATGTGTTAAAAATAAAGCGAATAGAATTCTTGGCTTCTTATCAAGAAGTATAACTTCCAGGAGTCTGCAGATTTTTCTTCAACTCTGTATCATTGGATAGGCCTCATTTAGATTATGCTGCACAGTTCTGGTCACCGTATTACAGAACAGATATAAATGCACTTGAAAACATACAAAGAAGGATGACAAAAATGATCCCATGTATCAGAAATCTAGCCTATGAAGATAGACTGAGGGGCCCCGAATCTGAACTCTCCAGAAAGGCGTATAATTAGAGCGGATATGATTGAGGTGTATAAGTGGAAAACGGGAATAAAGGGAATGAAAATAATGTGCTAAAAATATCTAACCAGGACAGGACTTGCAGCAATGGTTTCAAGTTGGAAAAATTTAGATTCAGAAAAGATATAGGAAAGCACTGTTTGGTAACAGAGTTGTGGATGAGTGGAGCAAATTCCCCAGTAGCATCATTGAAGCTAAAACCTTGTGTAGTTTTAAAAATAGGTTAGATAAATACACGAGTGGGTATGAGTTGGACCTGCCTCGCATGGGCCAGCAGGCCTGCTGCAGTGCTCCTTTATGTTATCTCGTTCTCTTCACAGGACAGGTAATCACAGCTATCTGCCTCGTTTATCATAAGGCTAGCTTGGACATAGCTGTTACTACTACTAAAACCATGGATGAGAATATTTCACAGACCTCCCCCCCCCCCCAAAAAAAAAAAAACAAAAAAAAATTGCTGTAGGGGGTCTACTATAATCCATGCTGGAAATGAAGAAAAGTCTACACTGTGAAGACGGAGTGATCTTTGGGCTCACCTTCAAGAACACACATGCATACAGGATGGATGATGCCAACAATGTGTGCTTCCAGACCATGCTAAGTCACAAACCGAAGGCAGTACAACCGTTTCAGGATAAACCCAAATGCAGAATCCTGGAAACTGCCATGAATCATCTTACTGCGACCATCAAGCAGAACCAAGAAATACACATGTTGCCTGAGCCCCACTGCTCGCATCCATGATTCTTATAAGAACCCTTAAACTGTCCAAACTTAGATCTACATTCACTTGCGTAGCACTCCGAAAGTAGACCTAAGTTTAATTTTACATGCCTTCAAATGAAAAAGAAAACATAGATCTATGTTCGGAGCGCTACACGAGTGAATATAGATCTATGTTTGGACAGTTTAAGGGTTAAAAATGTTACCCATCATGGCTCTACCCCTCAACTAGTTTAAGTTCCTGAAAGGCACTAGCAAGGTCATTAGTGTAAATAAAAAAAATAGTAAGAGGGCAAAAAGGACCAAGGATACTTACTGCCTTGAAGCACCTCAATGTTGCTAGGGCGAGTTGATGTCAATAATGGCCCTATGTTGGTGTCTATCGTTAAGATTGATAGTAAGAAAGATGAGATGGTAATAGAATGATCTCTGATTCCATAATGTTCTAATTTAAGCAGCATAATGTTATCATCTAGCAAATTGAAAGCTTTCCTAAGATCAATAAACAGTCCCAATGAATATTTGTTTTCAAGAGATGAATAGACTGAGTAGAGCATATGTATTATTGTATCATTTGTGCTTTTTCATAGCCCAAAGCCAAACTGGCAAGGGTTAAGTTCCATATACAGCCTCTCCTCACTGAGCGATGTACTCGTTTACCGACAACTCAGACTTACAACGGGCTCACTGACCAGCATGCATGCCTAAATATTGTATATTAGAGCTGATTTCCTCTATTCTGTTTATTACAATATACAGTACACTACAGCATAAACATTTAAAAATATACCAGAAATGTTATAAATGGTGAAAAGGTGACATTAAAAAATATCAAAGTTGGTTGACAAACTCACTACCATTATGGTATGCTCCTCACTTAGTGACGAATTCATTTACCGATGTGATCTTAGGAACAGAATTCCGTCATTAAGCGAGGGGAGGCTGTACTGAATTATGTTTGGTTACTTACGAGTGCATTCATTTTTGTATTTTTTTTTTAATTTAGATAATGATGGCCTATAAGTGTTATCTATGGGCATCAACTGTTGTGGAAATGGATAACCCTTGCTAACTAAATTTTTTTTTTTTATCACACTGGCCGATTCCCACCAAGGCAGGGTGGCCCGAAAAAGAAAAACTTTCACCATCATTCACTCCATCACTGTCTTGCCAGAAGGGTGCTTTACACTACAATTTTTAAACTGCAACATTAACACCCCTCCTTCAGAGTGCAGGCACTGTACTTCCCATCTCCAGGACTCAAGTCTGGCCTGCCGGTTTCCCTGAACCCCTTCATAAATGTTACTTTGCTCACACTCCAACAGCACGTCAAGTATTAAAAACCATTTGTCTCCATTCACTCCTATCAAACACGCTCACGCATGCCTGCTGGAAGTCCAAGCCCCTCGCACACAAAACCTCCTTTACCCCCTCCCTCCAACCTTTCCTAGGCCGACCCCTACCCCGCCTTCCTTCCACTACAGACTGATACACTCTTGAAGTCACTCTGTTTCGCTCCATTCTCTCTACATGTCCGAACCACCTCAACAGCCCTTCCTCAGCCCTCCGGACAACAGTTTTGGTAATCCCGCACCTCCTCCTAACTTCCAAACTACGAATTCTCTGCATTATATTCACACCACACATTGCCCTCAGACATGACATCTCCACTGCCTCCAGCCTTCTCCGCTGCAACATTCATCACCCATGCTTCACACCCACATAAGAGCGTTGGTAAAACTATACTCTCATACATTCCCCTCTTTGCCTCCAAGGACAAAGTTCTTTATCTCCACAGACTCCTAAGTGCACCACTCACCCTTTTTCCCTCATCAATTCTATGATTCACCTCATCTTTCATAGACCCATCCGCTGACACGTCCACTCCCAAATATCTGAATACATTCACCTCCTCCATACTCTCTCCCTCCAATCTGATATCCAATCTTTCATCACCTAATCTTTTTGTTATCCTCATAACCTTACTCTTTCCTGTATTCACTTTTAATTTTCTTCTTTTGCACACCCTACCAAATTCATCCACCAATCTCTGCAACTTCTCTTCAGAATCTCCCAAGAGCACAGTGTCATCAGCAAAGAGCAACTGTGACAACTCCCACTTTATGTGTGATTCTTTATCTTTTAACTCCACGCCTCTTGCCAAGACCCTCGCATTTACTTCTCTTACAACCCCATCTATAAATATATTAAACAACCACGGTGACATCACACATCCTTGTCTAAGGCCTACTTTTACTGGGAAATAATTTCCCTCTTTCCTACATACTCTAACTTGAGCGTCACTATCCTCGTAAAAACTCTTCACTGCTTTCAGTAACCTACCTCCTACACCACACATCTGCAACATCTGCCACATTGCCCCCCTATCCACCCTGTCATACGCCTTTTCCAAATCCATAAATGCCACAAAGACCTCTTTAGCCTTATCTATATGTTTCACTGTAAACACTTGGTCCACACACCCCCTACCCTTCCTAAAGCCTCCTTATTCATCTGCTATCCTATTCTCCGTCTTACTCTTAATTCTTTCAATAATAACTCTACCATACACTTTACCAGGTATACTCAACAGACTTATCCCCCTATAATTTTTGCACTCTCTTTTGTCCCCTTTGCCTTTATACAAAGGAACTATGCATGCTCTCTGCCAATCCCTAGGTACCTTACCCTCTTCCATACATTTATTAAATAATTGCACCAATCACTCCAAAACTATATCCCCACCTGCTTTTAACATTTCTATCTTTATCCCATCAATCCCGGCTGCCTTACCCCCTTTCATTTTACCTACTGCCTCACGAACTTCCCCCACACTCACAACTGGCTCTTCCTCACTCTTACAAGATGTTATTCCTCCTTGCCCTATACACGAAATCACAGCTTCCCTATCTTCATCAACATTTAACAATTCCTCAAAATATTTCCTCCATCTTCCCAATACCTCTAACTCTCCATTTAATAACTCTCCTCTCCTATTTTTAACTGACAAATCCATTTGTTCTCTAGGCTTCCTTAACATGTTAATCTCACTCCAAAACTTTTTCTTATTTTCAACAAAATTTGTTGATAACATCTCACCCACTCTCTCTAAAGTATAGAGAAGTATAAGTATAGAGAATTTTTTGGTTCAAATTTGTTGAACAAATGTAATAACAATGTTACAATGGTAGGCAATGATACACGAGCATCTTGTATATTATTCATGGGATATTAGCTTTGCTTTTTAAAAAATTATTATCCAAGTAACTATAGTAGAATTAACTTGGGTACAGTCATTAAAATACAGCCATCTATATTTACATTTTATAAAGCCTGCCCATAATGCTCTGCATACAAGGGGCTTTTGGCAAGTACACCCAATCACTATATTTCTTTGTACAACTACGTATCATGTCCAAATAAAAAAAATAAATACTTAAAAAAATACCGTTTTATTTGCTATGATTATGTGTATTTTCAGTGTCATCAGTTGGTTATAAGTGCAGCACAGTGTGTGATACATGGATCATCAAATCTTCACATCAACTGGCATATGGACAATTATTTATAGGGTTATACCCCATTGGTCACTTGACTTTATGTGATGTCCCATTTTCACTGGCAATTCCATACACATGCAGTATGTGTTGTGCATTCACTGTATGTGAGTAGTGCAGTTCACAAAACTTAATGAAGAATCTCATTATGGGGGGAATAGGTGTCGATGGCCTGATAGTGCTTAGCACACCTGCCACAAGCCTAGAACACATCCATCCGCTGCATAAAGGATACCTGTCCAAAGTTCTTCTCGACTCCCAAGGCCTGAGACCAAGCTTCCCTGCTGTTGCTTAACACACGCAAGCATAATCTGTCAAACAGATTGTAACAGCTAAATAAGACGGTTATTTAATGTGTGGTCTAAGCAGAAAAACCAAGAAAGATGTCCCATTTAATGCCTTTTTGATGTGTGTAGTCAGGAAGGAAGCCTGAACAAGAGCATTCATTTAGTTCTGGCTGGTTCCACTGGTTTAAAGGGTGCAATCAGCTGCATTTTATTAAATTTGGCGGGGAAAGTGTCTGCTGAAAATGCTGCTACTGGGAATTTTCCTGCACAGTTGAAGAAAATTATTTCTGAGGGTGGGTACAAACTTGAGCAAGTTTTTAGTCACCCACATGTACACACACTAATGCATACACACACACGCACACATATGCAGACACACAGTATGCGGCACCAGTTTGGAACCCACACCTAGCCAAGCATGTAAAGAAACTAGAGAAAGTGCAAAGATTTGCAACAAGACTAGTCCCAGAGCTAAGAGGTATGTCCTACGAGAAGATGTTAAGGGAAATCAACCTGACGACACTGGAGGACAGGAGAGAGAGGGAGGACATGATAACGACATAACAAAATACTGAGAGGAATTGACAAGGTGGACAAAGACAGGATGTTCCAGAGATGGGACACAGTTGAAATCACAGATAAATCACAGGGATGTTAGGAAGTATTTCTTCGGCCACAGAGTAGTCAGGAAGTGGAACAGTTTGGGAAGCGATGTAGTGGAGGCAGGATCCATACATAGCTTTAAGCAGAGGTATGATAAAGCTCACTGTTCAGGGGGAGTGACCTAGTAGTGACCAGTGAAGAGGCAGGGCCAGGAGCTTGGACTCGACTCCTGCAACCTCAACTAGGCGAGTACAACTAGGCGAGTACACACATATGCACACACAAAAACACAATCAGAGAAGAGGCGGGGCCAGGAGTTATGACTCGACCCTTGCAACGACAAACAGGCGAGTACACGCATACACACAAAAAAACTTTACTCTCTCTCATGAATTAATAAAATACAGTAGTACCCCGAGTTTCATACACTTCCCAATTCAAACAATTTTTTAAGTGTATTATTGTAAGTGCTTTTGTAAGTGTATTTTTGGGGGTCTGAAATGGACTAATCTAACTTACAATATTCCTTATGGGAACAAATTCGTTCGGAAACGGCACTCGAACAGCCTTCTGGAACGAATTATGATCAAAACTCGGGGCTCTGGTGGCCTGGTGGTTAACGCTCTCGCTTCACACGGTGAGGGCTGGGTTCGATTCCCAGCCAGAGTAGAAACATTGGACGTGTTTCTTTCAACCTGTTGTCTATGTTCCCCATCAGTAAAATGGGTACCTGGGTGTTAGTCGACTGGTGTGGGTCGCATCCTGGGACACTGACCTAAGGAGGCCTGGTCACAGACCGGGCCGCGGGGGCGTTGACCCCCGGAACTCTCTCCAGATAAACTCCAGATAAACCACTGTATAACCAAGCAGCTGACACCCAAATTGCTATGACAGTGTCCTCCATTGAAAACACTGCAAGACTCCAAGCAGACATCAATCAAATCTTCAAATGGGCCACTGAAAACAATATGAAGTTCAATGAAGAGAAATTTCAATTACTCAGATATGGAAAACTTGAGGAAATTTAAACTATCAGGGTATACAACAAATTCTAACCACACAATAGAGTGAAAAGGCAATGTAAAGGACCTGAGAGTGATAATGTTCGAGGCTCTCACCTTCAAAGACCTCAACAATGTACCTACCTCATCTGCTAGAAAAATGATAGGATGGATAATGAGAACCTTCAAAACCAGGGACCCCATGCCCACGATGATTCTCTTCAAATCGCTTGCTCTCTCTAGACTGCAATACTGCTGTACACTAACTGCCCCCTTCAAGGCAGGTGAAACTGCTGACCTGGACAGTGTACAGGGAAATTTCAGGTACACATAAGTACAATCAAGTACCTAAATTACTAAGAACAGTTGAAGTCCTTTTAAACCAACCATACCCCGGCTGGGATTGAACCCGCGGTCAGAGTCTCAAAACTCCTGACCGTAGTGAAGTCCTTTTATTTGTATTCTCTGGAATGCAGGCGAGAATGATGCACGATATTGTACACTTGGAAAATCCTAAAGGGATTAGTACCAAACTTGCACACGAAAATCACTCCCTACGAAAACAAGACTCTGCACAAGATGCAACATTCCCCCAATGAAAAGCAGGGGCGCCACGAGTTTGCTAAGAGACAAAATGTGTCAGGGGCCCAAGACTGTTCAACTGCCTCCCAGCATACGTTAGGGGGATTACCAAAAGACCACTGGCTGTCTTCAAGAAGGCACTGGACAGGCATCTAAAGCCAGTACCTGATCAGACAGGCTGTGGTTTGTACGTTGGTTTACGTGCAGCCAGCAGTAACAGCCTGGTTGATCAGACCCTGATCCACCATGAGGCCTGGTCTCATACCGGGCCACGGGGGCACTGACCCCCTGAAACCCTCTCTAGGTATACTCCAGGTAAGCATGACTGGTTATAGTTTAGGCCATTCCAGTAATTGAAACAGACCTAGTAAAAACCCACAAAACAGAGTGGGGGGGAGGAGGCTAGAGGAACCCTACTCTTCCTCAGGAAAATAGCTACTTCATGGCTGAAACCAATCAAAATCATCTCTATTTCATTAGTGTGTGTTCTATTCTCTCAATACCAGGAAATAGCCAGTAAGACCATAAAACCACCTAGAACATGCCTCAAATTTGCAATGTTAAACCAACGAAGAGGTTTGTTTTCTCATTATGCCCGAAATGCTCTGCATAACCAGCGGCTTTCTGTAATTTAAAAAAAAAAAATTAAAAAAAAAATAATAATAATTACCGCTTGTAACGTATTTGACAGAAATGTGCTCAAAATGTACATCTATGCAAGTGGGTGAAAGGGTTAAATGCACCTACACATGAAAGATGGTACAGAAAATCAGAGCATCACTGGACGACATCAATGACACTGTATTACCTGGAGTTTACCTGGAGAAGGTTTTGGAGGTCAATGCCCCCATGGCTCAGTCTGAGACCAGGCCTAATGGTGGATCAGGATCTGATCAACTAGGCTGTTACTACAGGCCGCACACAAGCTGACGTATGAACCACTAACTTTAGGGTTTCGTTCACAAAGAATTCATTTGAATTGTCGCCCCTTAGTGTGGGCAGTGGCTCGCTGAACACTGTAGTGTAGACTTTTGGCATAAATTTAACATTGCTGATGCAATAACCACCATAAAAGTTGAATGGGATCAAGTGCTCCAGTTAACAATGAATGCAGGGTGGAGAAAATTATGATCTGGTGTGGTGAATAATTTCACAGGTTCTCTCTCAAGTCACATGCAAAAAATGCAGATCTGGCAAGAAAAATATCTTTGAAAGATATACAAGAAGAAAATGTATATGAACTCTAAAAAATGACAAAGATGCTGCAGATGTTGGAGGAGATCAAGTCACAAATAGAAAAGAAGCAGATAACATAAGAGGTGGAGTAAACGAACTTTGAGATACACAGTAAACATTGCAATAGTTATGTGAGCAGTTCCACACTGATACAATTGTAGACTTTCACTGATGAGAACCTTGACACATCTATAGGTATTGCTGTGAAGTAGGTTGTCGAGATAAGATTTTGTTTGGATTTTTAACCCCGGAGGGTTAGCCACCCAGGATAACCCAAGAAAGTCAGTGCGTCATCGAGGATCGTCTAACTTACTTCCATTGGGGTCCTCAATCTTGTCCCCCAGGATGCGACCCACACAGTCGACTAACACCCAGGTACCTATTTGCTGCTAGGTTAACAGGACAACAGGTGTAAGGAAACGCATTGAAATGTTTCCACCCGCCGGGAATCGAACCCGGGCCCTCTGTGTATGAAGCTTTAGCCACCAGGCCACTGGGCCAAGTGATCATGCCTAAGTGTCACATGTATCAAGTGCTGCAAGGTAAAACAGGTAAGAGATGTATTACAGAATCCCTGGAAACTCCAGTATAATTATGTGCAAATTGACAACAGCCCAAGAACCACAGCTATCCAACTCAACCCAGTAGTGCAACTCCAACCTTCTTCATTCCATTCAAGATCAAAATGCAACATCAACCAGAATTCAAGGTAATAAAACCTGCTTTACTTAAAACCTTCTTAGTGACATTTTCTGTTTAGTATACACACTTCATTACATCCAACTACAATTACAGTAATGCAAATTACTGTAGTTGTAATTGTCAAGAATACAACCTTATTTTTTCTTTACAGTTCATAAAATGATGCGACAGTGAAGTCACTCAAAAATTAAATGATGAAGTGGGAGAAAGACAAGAGAATGCCAGAAGCTGAATTTAACTTAGCAAAATGACGAAGGATTAGAAGTTAATATAATGCAAAAAAAAAAAAAAACAGTGCAAGAGAATCAGCTGATGAAATGGAAACGTAGGCTATGTGTGTGTGTGTTTGCATATGTTTTCTAGTCTGGCCCAGCATTGAAAACACTTGTCTTGGAAAACTCATTAAGTGCAGCAAGTTGAATTTAGGGTAATGAGAATTAGGTCAGTGGAAACGAAGGACAGAGCAATGATTATGAATGGACAGACTTAACATGATTTTGTGTAACATGCCAGGTTTTGGGAATGTAACCTTCTTGTTATTAGCCTACTGTGCTACACTCATCTCATGAAAGACGTGTGTGATGAAGTTGCATACAAGAACCAGCTGCAGCAAAACTTGACTTATGCCAGAAAAATTATTCTGTGCAGCTATTCTACAAACCTGAAAAGACATTATTGTTCATAGTGTGGTTGCATGAAATAAGTGTCCACATAACATGCTGAATGTGAGCTGTGGTTGAATAAAACCTTGTAATGGAATTATCCTAGGATAACCCAAGAAAGCCAAACAGTGTGGCTTGTTTTCATCAGGGTCCTATTTAGGTCTTCCCCAAGGATGCTACCACATCTACAACAGTCAATTAACTTGTAGGTACATATCTACATTAGGTAATACACAGGTGTTAGTAGGCTTGCCCATACATTCAGCCTTGTGTGGGATTCAGCCCAGGGTTCTCTCAGCTGAGCCAAGCACCCTATCCATTACAGCACATGAATAAATACACAAGAAGTGGAACACTTCAGTTGGCTTTTTTGCCAATTCTAGGCAGGTCAAATACACACCTATTTATGCGCCCATCTAACCTATATTTAAGCTACCCAAAGTTCTTGCTTCAATGATGCTACTTGGGAGTTTGTTCCAGTCATCTTCAACTATTTATAATCAAAACTTGTCAAACTTTAATCCACACCTGCAAATTCTATTAAGGTTAGATATTTTATTTTAAGCATGTAGACATAGGGGGTATTCCAAGATGGGTTGGAAGGAGGGGGTAAAGGATTCTTTGAGTGCTAGACGAATGAACACTGAACAGGCTTGTGTTAGTGTATTAGATCAAAGTGCATGCACATGGTTTTTGTGACCTGCCATGCTGTTGAAGTGTGAGCATAGTAACATTTATGAAAGGATTCAGGGAAACTTGTAGGTGGACTTGAATCCTGGAGGTGAGAAGTGCAATGGAGTGAGAGATATGGGAGGAAGTGTCAAATAAACCCAGTAAGGAGCAGGGGTCCAGTGCGGACAATAAGGGAACACTGTATCAACATCCAGGGTCCTAGACTATTCAACATCTTACCAAAAGGTATCAGAAACATGGCTGTAACAAGTGTAGAAGCCTTCAAGAGGAAACTGGACAAGCATCTTCACCAGGTGCCAGATCAACCAGGCTGTGATGGATATGTGGGGCAGCGAGCCTCCTGTAGCAACAGCCTGGTTGACCAGGCAAGCACCACATGAGCCTGGCGAGTAGTGAAACTCTCGAAACTCTTCAAAGGTATATCAAATGTGTGCCTGCATTCTAAAAGACGGATAAGACTGTTGCAGTTCAAAGGACCATCTGAACTGTGATGTCAGCATACTTGTGGCATAACTGACTAAATGATTAATGTTTTTGCTCGTTTTTGAGTCACCCCATATTGGTGGGTGACGGTAGGCGTGTTAAAAAACTATTTACGTATTTATATTTGTTCAATTCAATCATATCCCCTAATTTTAAGTCATTCCACACACTACAAATTCAGTGCCTTAAGGCTATTTTCATAGGAAAGATTTCCAATACACTTGATTAACTTTACCATCCTTCTCTAAAAACTTTCCAGCTCATTTATGTCCATTTTGTAATATGGAGGCCAGAAATTAGCAGCATAATTTAAATGAAGCTTTACCAAAGAAATATAGAGTTAAATTATCACCTCATGACTTCTATTATACTTCTCAATATGAAGCCAAGAATTCTATTAGTTGCATCGCAAATACTTATGCACCGTTTTCTTAGTTTTACATTTCTGCTAACCAGAACTCCTTAAACTTTTTCATGTTCAGTTTGAATAAGATCTAAATTATTTACCTTGTATATGCCAGTTAATTTCTTTTCCTAGAAGTAAATCCTTGTACAGTGGACCCCCGGTTAACGATATTTTTTCACTCCAGAAGTATGTTCAGGTGCCAGTACTGACCGAATTTGTTCCCATAAGGAATATTGTGAAGTAGATCAGTCCATTTCAGACCCCCAAACATACACGTACAAACGCACTTACATAAATACACTTACATAATTGGTCGCATTCGAAGGTGATCGTTATGCGGGGGTCCACTGTATTTATCTGTACTGAACTGCATCTGCCACTCAAATATTCTGCCTTCCTGTGAAGAGGTAGCATCAACCTATCCTGCCCATGTGTAAAAAATACAGAACTGCTGGAAGGATGCAAGCTGAACTTTCAACTAATGCTGGGATACCCTTTGATGAAGAACAATCTTGCATGCCAGGTATAGACAACCTTTTTGGAATGCCAAGGAAGAGGCTATCCACAATATACAATACAAATTTTTTAAGACATGACAAAGACTGGCTAAGTTTACACAAATAACCCGAACATTGGGTTAGTTGTGTATTGTTCCAGTCAAGGTGTTGTACCTTTTTGTTCTGTACCGGCTAAGTCTATTTGATATTTAAATCATAATAATGACATATGTAGTTTGCTTCAAGTTTTTCTAATTTTGATAACTATGAGGCATTACATCGAAAGCATTATCAATAATGAGTATTCCTATATACTATACAGTACATGCATTTCGATGCTCCACTGTATACCATATGGTAATGAAAAAATTTTATTACTTAAATAGCTAAACATTTACAGACTTGTCTAGGATTGAGAGGATAACCAACAAATTAATTTGCTCGGTCCTAGAAGCAAACTTACCAAAGTGCATCCTAAAATATGAGCAAGAACCCCCAAATTATTGTATTCACAGGGTACAGCTACACACATGGGGGTCATATAGTGCCTGGGGAAAAGGATGACATCAGATTTTATCAAGAGTAACTCCAATTCCTTGGATTAAGACATCTTCAAAGGCATCAAAGCCTCCCACTTGGAAAGAATTAATCCCAAAGATGACAAGTGGTCAAGTTGAAGCATCCATGACATCTCAAAACAGAAAAATACAGCTGTAAATTCATATTCTTCCAAGCAGTGATAGTTAATTTAGTAGTAAAAAACAACTGTTACAAAAAACAGGGTTATTTTCCTTGTAGCACTTGTTTCCAACATTCTCCAGAACTGTAACATTAGGAAAATACTGTACAATCATAAATCCAACAAAAAAAGAAACTCATTCTGATTTATCAGGCTGATTTAATTATTTCAAATATTTCAATTATCAAACATATAATTTTGTAATGCCTTTAGATGTGAGCCGATTTTTTACACCGCAGCATACAAAACTTATGCTTGCTTTTACACAGAGGAACATCGCTTACCATTACATTATAGCTATAACAAACAAACCATACTGAATGCATCTTATTTTATTGTATTTGAAAACAATTTTAATTTTCATATTTATTAAAAAAAAAAAAAAAACCACGTCGTCCGAAAGTTGACCCACTTAACATTGACGCAAGACCTCTGGCTGGTACCTACAAGTAATTATTACGCAATGAATTAGTTCTTAATAAGACATTCATCGTATCTGTACGTCAGTATATTGGCATATAGCGCATGAAGGTAATTAATTAACAAAGAGATATTCTAGGATGCCATGATCAGCTGATCAGGTAACGTAGTCAGCTGGTGGATATAAACAAACAAACTGGGAAGCATTCTCCACTTATTTCGATAAATATAACAAACTAGTGGCATTAATGCCTGTTAGAAGTAGCCTGAAGGCTAATGGCAGCAACATAATTCAGGAAAACGTCAAAAGATGACTGTAAGAGCAATAAAAGCTACCAGACATGTCCTCTGGCTTCCCAGCTTGGCCAAGAGTCGGCACCTCTTCCCCGTCGCCCTAACCTTTAACTGGAATTTGTCCATTAAACCATATTAAACTCAACTTGCTTCCCCGCCATGCAGCAACCACTCACCTTTTCCCCGTTGGCTACGGGTTTAGACAAAGCAGCTTCAGATATCTGGAGGCCGCTGTCGTTACGTGCTCCCTGTTCAGCCATTGCGCCGCGTACCCGTCCCTTCGCACATCCAACACCACACTGAGTGAGCTCAGAATGTACAGCTTCCTACATACACATACACGCGGCTCCTGTTTTACCTTCACTACACAGGATCCTCCACATTCACACCTATGTTCTTTATGAATATACCTTTGAAGGGGCACAAAACATGTTCATTATTATGGGACCCGAAACAAATGGAGAGGTTATTCCTTCACAAGTTCAATTACTGTCCAGACCTGTCAGATTATTATAATAATCAAGGGGGAAGCGCTAAACTCGTAGGACTATACAGCTTATAATAATCAAGGGGGAAGCGCTAAACTCGTAGGACTATACAGCTCCTGAGGGGTATATGTGGAAGGTATTCAGGTTTATTTTAGGGAACTGGAGAACAGATCCAATTCCCTAAATCAAGAGCCCCTCACCAGCGTCAAGGAACCTTCCTTGAGGGGAGACCCGTCAGAGCTAACCCTCCTGACTGATGAGCTCAGATCATCCCGGGTGTGTATGCTGATTTAACCTATATGTGGTTGCAGAGGTCGAGTCTTAGCTCCTGGCCTCGCTTCAGCTTGCCGCTTGCCAGATTCGCTCTAACCTCAAAGGTCCTGTCTTCACGTCTTCACCTAAGTCGTCCGTTGCTCTTCCTGACCATCCATACTTCCCAACGACCCTATATCTCACTTATGTTGTTAACTTCCACCTGTACCCTTGTCAAATAATTTCTGATGAGGACACAAGAAAGCTACAGGATGTCCTGGATAAGCAGACAAGTGTTAGGTTCTAATCCTAGGAAAATAAAATTATATACGCTTGGAAAATCCTAGAGGAATTAGTACCAAACTTGCACACGAAAATCACTCCCTATGAAAGCAAAAGACTCGGCAGACGATTCAACATTCCCCCAATGAAAAGCAGAGGCGCCACTAGCACGATCAGAGACAACACAATAAGTGTGAGGGGCCCAAGATTATTCAACTGTCTCCCAGCATACATAAGGGGGATTACCAATAGACCCCTGGCTGTCTTCAAGCAGGCACCTAAAGTCAGTACTTGACCAGCCGGGCTGTGGGTAGTACGTTGCACTGCGTGCGGCTAGCAGTAACAGCCTGGTTGATCAGGCCCTGGTCCACCATAAGGCCTGGTCACAGACCGGGCCGCGGGAGCGTTGACCCCCGGAACTCTCTCCAGGTATGGGACTTATGAAGTAAATAATGTACATCTTAGTCATAGTGACTGCGAAAAAGATTTAGGAGTTGTGGTCAGCAGAAATTTCCAACCAGCAATGCTTAAGTGATCACAATAATGCCGATATAATGTTTTATTTCATATCAAGAAGTACAAATATAGATATAAGGTTATACTACACTTCCCCTCAAGGGAGGTTCCTTGACGCTGGCGAGGGGCTCTTGACCTAGGGAATTGAATCTGTGCTCCCGTTCCCTGAATTAACTCTAAATACCTTCCACACCTCCCACATGCGCTGTATAATCCTACGGGTTTAGCGCTTCCCAGTGATTATAATATACTATACTTCAGTTTTATCTTTGCTTTGGCTTCATTTAGATTATCTTGCTCATTTATTGTCTCCATATTACAGAATGGACATAAATATATTGGAAAAAATGTAGAGAAGGGCGACGATGTTAATCTTTAGCACGAAGATAATCTTATGGCACTAAACTTGTACTCTCTAGAAAGGCGTAGAATTAGAATTAGTGGAGATATGACTGAAGTGTACAGATGGAAAAACAAAAATAGAATAAAGGAGGATATAAAAAAAATGTTGAAAATATTCAAGACATGACTCCCAGTAATAAATTCAAGTTGAACAAATCTGCGTTTATAAAGAATATAGGGAAGCACTGGTTTGGCAATTGTAGGTGAGCGGAACCCCAGACAGCGTCACTGAGACAAAATTTTTTGGGTAGCTTTAATTATATTATAGGTTGGACGGGTACACGGGGAAGAGGTGAGTTAGAACTGTCTATCATGCGCCAATAAGCCTACTATATGGAGCATAAGTTAGCTACAAAGTTACAGCATGAGTGTCGAACATATACTAAAATCCTTTTAATAAAGAAAATTAGAATAAAAATCAAAGAAATAAACCAGTCACTGGTTAACACTCATTTTCTGGCCAATGATATTACACCGATTTTAGGGTTAAGATTGTGGTGCTGATTCCGAATGTCATCAGTTTTGTTTGATTTACCTACCTGGAGTTTACCTGGAGAGGGTTTCGGGGGTTAACGCCCCCGCGGCTCGGTCTGAGGCCAGGAATCACGGTGGATCAGGGTCTGATCAACCAGGCTGTTACTACTGGTCGCACGCAAGCTGACGTACGACCTACAACCTACAACCCGGTTGTTCAGGTACTGACTTTAGGTGCCTGTCCAATGCCTTCTTAAAGACAGCCAGGGGTCTATTGGTAATCCCCCTTATGTATGCTGGGAGGAAGTTGAACAGTCTTGGGCCCCTGACACTTATTGTGTTGTCTCTCAATGTACTCGTTGCGCCCCTTCTTTTCATTGGGGGAATGCTGCATCTCCTGCCGAGTCTTTTGCTTTCATAGGGAGTGATTTTCGTGTGCAGGTTTGGTACCAATCCCTCCAGGACCTTCCAAGTGTATATAATTATTTTATTTTCCTTGGGTTAGGACCTTCCACGAGTATATTATAATGTATCTCTCTCGCCTGCGTTCCAGGGAATACAGATCAAGGACTTTCAACCGTTCCCAGTAATTTAGGTGCCTTATCGTGCTTATATGTGCCGTGAAAGTTCTTTGTACACTCTCCGGGTCTGCAATGTCGCCAGCCTTGAAGGGGGCCGTTAGTGTACAGCAGTATTCCACCCTAGAGAGCACAAGTGATTTGAAGAGAATCGCTCTATTGTATGGTTAGAATTTGTCGTATACCCTGATACATTTTTAATTTCCCTAAGTTTCCCATATCTGAGTAGTTGAAATTTCTCCTCGCTGAACTTCATATTGTTTTGAGTAGCCCATTCGAAGATTTGGTTGATGTCCGCTTGGAGTCTCGCGGTGTCTTCGATGGAGGTCACTGCCATGGTAATCCGGGTGTCATCCGCTAAGGAAGACACGGAGCTATGACTTACATCTCTGTCTATGTCAGAAATGAGGATGAGGAATAGAATGGGAGCGAGTACTGTGCCTTGTGGAACAGAGCTTGTTACCGGGGCTGCCTTGGACTTTACTCTGTCTACTATTACTCTTTGTATTCTATTTGCCAGGAAGTTATAGATCCATTTACCAACTTTTCCTGTTATTCTTTTATCACGCATTTTGTGTGCTGTTACACCATGGTCACACTTGTCGAAAGCTTTTGCAAAGTCTGTATATACTACATCTGTATTTTGTTTATCCTCTACAGCATCCAGGATCTTGTCATAGTGTTCCAGTAGCTGGGACAGGCAGGAGCGACCTGCTCTAAATCCATGTTGCCCTGGGTTGTGTAATTGATGGGTATCTAGGTGGTTGACGATCTTGCCTCTTAGAACCCTCTCAAAGATTTTTATGATATGGGATGTTAACGCTATCAGTCTGTAGTTCTTTGCAATTGCTTTACTGCCACCTTTATGGAGTGGGGCTATGTCTGTTGATTTTAGCGTGTGGGATGATCCCTGTGTCCATGCTCCCTCTCCATAGAATGCTGAAGGCACGCGATAGGGGCTTCTTGCAATTCTTGTTGAACACGGAGTTCCATGAGTATGGGCCTAGGGCAAAGTGCATGGGCATGTCATTTATTGCCTCTTCAAAGTCTTGTGGAGTTAGGATAATATCCGAGATTTTTGGGATGACCAAATTTTGGGCTTCGTTCATAAAGTATTCATTTGGGTTGTCGACCCTTAGTCTGGGCAGCGGTTCGCCGAACACTGAGTCATACTGGGACTTTAGTATCTCACTCATATCTTGGCTTTAGTTTTTGATAAATTTGGCATCCCACTGAAAAACATAAAAGATGTGACAAATATACCGGTAAGGCGGGGCTAACTTACAAATCGTACTGAAATTATTTTATGCTCAGCAAAGAAGATAACTAACATTCCTTTCACTAACCTTGAACTTGATGCAGTACTAACAGAGAGCCGCTCCACGTCGTCTGGGGAGGATGGTATTGCTTACAACATACTCAGATTTTTATGTTGAGTACCAGGTAATCCTTTACTTGAATTACATAACATGAGCTATGTAACTGGGTACCAGGTAACCCTTTACTTGAATTATATAACATGAGCTATGTAACTGGGAAGCACTAGAAATCTTGGCCCAACAGCCTCATCATTCCAATTCCTAAGCTCAATCAACAAAATACATTTCGCCCAATATCTCTTACTAGCTGCTTGTGTAAAACATTCGAGAGGATGACTCTTAATCGTCTCATGCACAGAATTAAGCAATTTTTGTCTCCCGGTTGCATGGTTTCATGCATGGAAGGAGCGTGCATCATTGCATAACCACCTTTCTCTGCACACTGACAGCTCATACACTACCTTCCTTGACCTTAAATCTGCTTTTGATGTAGCAAACCAACATGTAATCGTTAGTGAACTTGCCAGAATGGATGTTGGAGGATGGCTTCTCCACTGGATTAAAGGCTATCTGTCCAATAGAAAGTTGTCTGTGTTGTTCCAGGGACATAGAAGTGTAACTAAAGATTTTGAATTAAGAACCCCACAGCGAGGTGTGCTCAGTCCCACTCTATTCAATATTCTAATTAATGCTTTACTTAAAGTTATGCATAACCAGCCCCATCATTGTTTGATTAGTTTTGCTGATGATATAATGATTCACACCACCGGATTCTTCAACATCCTCGTGTTGAAGAACCTGTCAGGACCTGGGGTTGATAATCTCTGCCCCAGGGCCAGACTCATGGAACTTCGTGTTCATCAAGAACTGCAAGAGCCCCTATCACGAGCTTTTACCATCCTATGGAGAGGGAGCATGGACACGGGGGTCGTCCCACAGTTACTAAAAACAACAGACATAGCCCCACTCCACAAAGGGGGCAGTAAAGCAACAGCAAAGAACTACAGACCGATAGCACTAACATCCCATATCATAAAAATCTTTGAAAGGGTCCTAAGAAGCAAGATCACCACCCATCTAGAAACCCATCAATTACACAACCCAGGGCAACATGGGTTTAGAACAGGTCGCTCCTGTCTGTCTCAACTATTGGATCACTACGACAAGATCCTAGATGCACTAGAAGACAAAAAGAATGCAGATGTAATATATACAGACTTTGCAAAAGCCTTCGACAAGTGTGACCATGGCGTAATAGCGCACAAAATGCGTGCTAACGGAATAACGGGAAAAGTCGGTCCATGGATCTATAATTTCCTCACTAACAGAACACAGAGAGTAGTAGTCAACAGAGTAAAGTCCGAGGCAGCTACGGTGAAAAGCTCTGTTCCACAAGGCACAGTACTCGCTCCCATCTTGTTCCTCATCCTCATATCTGACATAGACAAGGATGTCAGCCACAGCACCGTGTCTTCCTTTGCAGATGACACCCGAATCTGCATGACAGTGTCTTCCATTGCAGACACTGCAAGGCTCCAGGCGGACATCAACCAAATCTTTCAGTGGGCTGCAGAAAACAATGTGAAGTTTAACGATGAGAAATTTCAATTACTCAGATATGGTGAACACGAGGAAATTAAATCGTCATCAGAGTACAAAACAAATTCTGGCCACAAAATAGAGCGAAACACCAACGTCAAAGACCTGGGAGTGATCATGTCGGAGGATCTCACCTTCAAGAACCATAACATTGTATCAATCGCATCTGCTAGAAAAATGACAGGATGGATAATGCGAACCTCCAAAACTAGGGAGGCCAAGCCCATGATGACACTCTTCAGGTCACTTGTTCTATCTAGGCTGGAATATTGCTGCACACTAACAGCACCTTTCAAGGCAGGTGAAATTGCTGACCTAGAAAATGTACAGATAACCTTCACGGCGCGCATAACGGAGATAAAACACCTCAATTACTGGGAGCGTTTGAGGTTCCTGAACCTGTATTCCCTGGAACGCAGGCGGGAGAGATACATGATTATATACACCTGGAAAATCCTAGAGGGACTAGTACCGAACTTGCACAAGAAAATCACTCACTACGAAAGCAAAAGACTTGGTAGACGATGCAACATCCCCCAATGAAAAACAGAGGTGTCACTAGCACGTTAAGAGACCATACAATAAGTGTCAGGGGCCCGAGACTGTTCAACTGCCTCCCAGCATACATAAGGGGGATTACCAACAGACCCCTAGCAGTCTTCAAGCTGGCACTGGACAAGCACCTAAAGTCGGTTCCTGACCAGCCGGGCTGTGGTTCGTACGTTGGTTTGCGTGCAGCCAACAGTAACAGCCTGGTTGATCAGGCTCTGATCCACCAGGAGGCCTGGTCACAGACCGGGCCGCGGGGGCGTTGACCTCCGGAACTCTCTTCAGGTAAACTCCAGGTGATAAAACAAAGATACGCAATAGGCGTCCTCCTCGACAAAGAGGCACTGTTCGCTAGATCCAGCTGCACGATGGGCCTCTTCTACAATATGTAACCAGATACAAGTATCTAGGCTTTGAGGTCCCACTACTTGGACCTGTTGTAACGAGACTTTGTCGCCAATACAAAGAAAGGCTGAGAGCTGAATTGTGGCATGTTTTCATCCCAGGTATGGTCCTAATGTTAAATTTGTGAAAATTATGTATCTTGCTTATATTAGATCATTGGTTTTTTATGCTGCGCCACTACTTGCTCTTGTGTCTGACTGGAAGCTTGGAGGGCTGGAAAAACTGCAGAACGAAGCAGTGAGGATAATCGTAGGATGCCCTCGTACTGCCAAAATTTTAAATATGCGGAAAGAACTTGATATTCCAAGCATCAGAGATCGTGTTACTGAAAGAAATATCCTCATTGGGGTCAATATGCTTAGGCTAGCCCATTCAAACCCCTGCAGAGAAGCCCTCCAAACTTTCCTCAGCACTGGTGAACACCCCTCCAGATGGATCGAAAAAACTGGAACCGACCTCTGCGTGAACCAGCTACATGATCTACATCAAGTAAGGCAGCAGCGGCACTTACCCGGTCCATGGGATATTACCCCATTCCAAACTACCATTCCTCCATATCAACCCAAAATTATTCATAAATCACAGCCAAAACTTCGCCTTGGAGCCAAACAGGATGCCTTAAACTCTACTTATATCTTAGTCACACAGCACACTCGTCACAAATTATTTACGTTGATGGTTCCATTCACCAATCCACTGGTGCAGCTGGTAGTGCTGCTGTTGTCAAACAGAGTGATGTCTCTCATAAAGAAATTGAAGAACGCATCAATAACTGAGCCTCTACCCTTCAAACAAAATTGTTTGCCATACTTCTTTTACTCAAATGTGTCCATGTATCTAAGGTTGACACTTTAATTGTAACTGATTCTCTGTCATCCATAAATGCTCTCCATAACTGTGGCATGTTTGTGTCAGAAGCCAGACACAGGTATGGTAAAATTGTGGACAGTGGAGTCAGAGTGCACATGCTATGGATTCCATCTCACATTGGTCTTCAGATGAAATTGGCTAAATTATACTCTCTCAAAGAGGGACCAGATTACAATCTTGGGTTGTCAGTCGTATTATTGAGAACACTAATACAAAAAGAAGTTCAATTGAACTTTATTGACTTAAGACTCAGGGAGACTGACACCAGTCAGTCCATCTATCATCATTCTATCATGCAGGAGGAGCCACATGTCTATGGTGCATCCAACAAAATAAGCAGACTCTTGGATGTCACTACCGCCCGGCTCCGGCTGGGTTACAAGTACCTTTGGCAGGTTAAATCACCACCACCAGATGTAGACCAAACGAAATGTAAACTTTGCCAGGTGGACTATCGTCATACCCTGCGTCATTATGTACTGGAGTGCGTCACACCCTGCGTCATTATGTACTGGAGTGCGTCACACCCTGCGTCATTATGTACTGGAGTGCGTCACACCCTGCGTCATTATGTACTGGAGTGCGTCACACCCTGCGTCATTATGTACTGGAGTGCGTCACACCCTGCGTCATTATGTACTGGAGTGAGTCACACCCTGCGTCATTATGTACTGGAGTGCGATAAAATTAATGAATTCGGAGACAACTCACTCAGAAATGTTCAAGAAATGGCAAAGTATTTTATTCACAGTTGTATATTACAAACCATTCTGGAAAAATAACCTGACTTTGTTCACTGTAAATAAAACATTACCACGTGTGTGTGTTGTGTGTGTGTGTACTCACCTATTTGTACTCACCTATTTGTGGTTGCAGGGGTCGAGTCCTAGCTCCTGGCCCCGCCTCTTCACCGGTTGCTACTAGGCCCTCTCTCTCCCCGCTCCATGAGCTTTATCAAACCTCGTCTTAAAACTGTGTATGGTTCCTGCCTCCACTACGTCATTTTCTAGGCTATTCCACTGTGTGTGTGTGTGTGTGTGTGTGTGTGTGTGTGCGTGTGTGTGTGTGTGTGTGTGTGCACTCACCTAATTGTGGTTGCAGGTGTCGAGACTCAGCTCCTGGCCCCGCCTCTTCACTGACCGCTACTAGGTCCTCTCTCGCTCTGCTTCCTGAGCTTTGTCATACCTCATCTTAAAACTATGTATGGTTCCTGCCTCCACTACATCACTTCCTAGGCTATTCCACTTCCTGACAACTCTATGACTGAAGAAATACTTCGTAACATCCCTCTGACTCGTCTGAGTCTTCAGCTTCCAATTGTGACCCCTTGTTTCTGTGTCCCCTCTCTGGAACATCCTGTCTCTGTCCACCTTATCTATTCTACGCAGTATTTTGTATGTCGTTTTCATGTCTCCCCTGACCCTCCTGTCCTCCAATGTCGTCAGTCCGATGTCCCTTAACCTTTCTTCGTAGGACATACCCTTGAGCTCCGGAACTAGCCTTGTTGCAAACCTTTGCACTTTCTCTAATTTCTTGACGTGCTTGACCAGGTGTGGGTTCCAAACTGGTGCTGCATACTCCAGTATGGCCTGATGTACACAGTGTACAGTGTCTTGAACGATTCCTTACTAAGGTATCGGAACGCTGTTCTCAGGTTTGCCAGGCGCCCACATGCTGCAGCAGCTATCTGGTTGATGCGTGCCTCAGGAGACATGCTCGGTGTTATGGTCACCCCAAGATCTTTCTCCTTGAGCAAGGTTTGCAGTCTTTGGCCGCCTAGTCTATACTCTGCGGTCTTCTTTGCCCTTCTCCGATCTTCATGACTTTGCATTTAGCAGGGTTGAATTCAAGCCAGTTGCTGGACCACGTGTCCAGCCTGTCCAGGTCTCTTTGAAGTCCTGCCTGATCCTCATCTGATTTAATTCTCCTCATTAACTTCACATCATCTGCGAACAGGGACACCTCTGAGTCTATCCCTTCCATCATGTCATTCACATATACCAAAAATAGCACTGGTCCTAGGACCGACTCCTGTGGGACCCCCCTCGTCACAGGGGCCCACTGTGATACCTCATCCCGTATCATGACTCGTTGTTGCCTTCCTGTCAGGTATTCTCTGATCCATTGCAGTGCCCTTCCTGTTATACACGCCTGATCCTCTAGCTTCTGCACTAGTGGCTTGTGAGGAACTGTGTCGAAGGCCTTCTTGCAGTCCAAGAAAATGCAATCAACCCACCTCTCTCTCTCGTGTCTTACTTCTGTATTTGTCATAAAACTCCAGAAGGTTTGTGACACAGGATTTGCCTTCCATGAATCCGTGTTGGTTGTCGTTTATAATCTTGTTCCGTTCCAGGTGCTCCACCACTCTCCTCCTGATAATCTTCTCCATGACTTTGCATACTATACAAGTCAGTGACACTGGTCTGTAATTGTGTGTGTACTCACCTATTTGTACTCACCTATTTGTGGTTGCAGGGGTCGAGTCACAGCTCCTGGCCCCGCCTCTTCGCTGATTGCTACTAGGTCCTCTCTCTCCCTGCCCCATGAGCTCTATCATACCTCGCCTTAAAACTATGTATGGTTCCCGCCTCCAATACGTCACTTTCTAGGCTATTCCACGGCCTGACTACTCTATGACTGAAGAAATACTTCCTAACATCCCTTTGATTCATCTGAGTCTTCAACTTCCAATTGTGACCTCTTGTGTCTGTGTCCCTTCTCTGGAACATCCCGTCTTTGTCCACCTTGTCTATTCTGCGCAGTATTTTATATGTCGTTATCATGTCTCCCCCTGACCCTCCTGTCCTCCAGTGTCGTCAGGCCGATTTCCCTCAACCTTTCTTCGTAGGACAATCCCCGTAGCTCTGGGACTAGTCTTGTTGCAAACCTTTGCACTTTCTCTAATTTCTTGACGTGCTTAACTAGGTGTGGATTCCAAACTGGTGCTGCATACTCCAGTATGGGCCTGACGTAAATGGTATACAGAGTCTTAAACGAATCCTTACTGAGGTATCGGAACGCTATCCGTAGGTTTGCCAGGCGCCCGTATGCTGCAGCAGTTATCTGATTGATGTGCGCCTCAGGAGATATGCTCGGTGTTATGCTCACCCCCAGACCTTTTTCCTTGAGTGAGGTTTGCAGTCTTTGGCCATCTAAGCTATATTGTGTCTGCGGTCTTCTTTGCCCTTCCCCAATCTTCATGACTTTGCATTTGGCAGGGTTAAATTCAAGGAGCCAGTTGCTGGACCAGGCTTGTAGCCTGTCCAGGTCTCTTTGTAGTCCTGCCTGATCCTCATCCGATTTGATTCTTCTCATTAACTTCGCATCATCTGCAAACAAGGACACTTCTGAGTCTATCCCTTCCGTTATGTCGTTCACATATACCAAGAACAGCACAGGTCCTAGGACTGACCCCTGTGGAACCCCGCTTGTCACAGGCGCCCACTCTGACACCTCGTCGCGTACCATGACTCGTTGTTGCCTCCCTGTCAGGTATTCTCTGATCCATTGCAGTGCCTTTCCTGTTATGTGTGCCTGATCCTCTAGCTTTTGCAGTAAGCTCTTGTGAGGAGCTGTGTCGAAGGCCTTCTTGCAGTCCAAAAATATGCAGTCGATCCACCCCTCTCTCTCTTGTCTTACTTCTGTCACCTTGTCATAAAACTCTAGTAGGTTTGTGACACAGGATTTTCCTTCCCTGAAACCGTGCTGGTTGTCAATTATACACTTGTTTCTTTCCAGGTGCCCCACCACTCTCCTCCTGATGATCTTCTCCATGACCTTGCATACTATACACGTTAGTGATACAGGTCTGTAGTTTAGTGCCTCATGTCTGTCTCCCTTTTTAAAAATTGAGACTACATTTGCCATTTTCCATACCTCAGGGAGTTGCCCAGTTTCAAATGATGTGTTGAAGATCTTTGTTAATGGCTCACTCAATATCTCTGCTCCCTCTTTAAGGACCCATGGAGAGATGTTGTCTGGTTCCACCGCCTTTGAGGTGTCAAGTTCGCATAGCAGCTTCTTCACCTCCTCCTTGGTTATATGTACCTCATCCAGCACTTGCTGGTGTGCCCCCCTGTTCTGATTTCCTGGAGTCCTACTGGTTTCCACTGTAAATACCTCTTTAAATCTTGTGTTGAGCTCCTGACATACCTCTTGGTCGTTTCTTGTGAATTCCTCATCACCCTTCCTCAGTCTGATTACCTGGTCCTTGACTGTTGTTTTCCTCCTGATGTGGCTGTACAACAGCTTCGGGTCAGTCTTTACTTTTGATGCTATGTCATTTTCATATTGTCTCTGAGCCTCCCTTCTTATCTGTGCATATTCGTTTCTGGCTCTTCGGCTGATTTCTTTATTTTCCTGAGTTCTCTGTCTTCTGTACCTTTTCCATTCACTAGTACACCTAGTTTTTGCCTCCCTACACCTTTGGGTGAACCAAGGACTCGTTCTGTTCTTCCCATTATTTCTGTTTCCCTTGGGAACAAACCTCTCCTCTGCCTCCTTGCATTTTGTTGCTACATAGTCCATCATTTCTTGTACTGGTTTTCCTGTCAGTTCCCTCTCCCACTGAATGTCTTGAAGGAAGTTCCTCATGCCTGAGTAGTTCCCCCTTTTGTAGTTTGGTTTTCCCAACCTATTCCTGCTACTCTCTCCACTTGGAGCTCAACTATGTATTCGAAGCACAGAACCACATGATCACTAGCTCCCAGGGGCCTTTCATACATGATACCCTCGATGTCCGAACTACTCATGGTGAATACAAGGTCCAGCCTTGCTGGTTCATCCTCTCCTCTCTCTCTGGTAGTGTCTCTAACATGTTGATGCATGAGGTTTTCCAGTACCACATCTATCATCTTGGCTCTCCATGTTTCGGGACCCCCATGGGGCTCCAGGTTGTCCCAATCAATCTCCTTGTGATTGAAATCACCCATAACTAGTAACTTTGCTCCCCCCCATGTGTGCTCTCCTGGCCACCTCGGCTAGTGTGTCGATCATTGCTCTGTTGCTCTCATCGTATTCTTCTCTTGGCCTCCTGCAGTTCTGTGGTGGGTTGTACATTACTGCAATTATCACCTTATGTCCCTCAGACTGGATTGTTCCTACTAAGTAGTCCCTTTCGCCCATGCCATCCATTCCTTCCATTTTCTCAAAATCCCACTGGTTTTTAATGAGCAGTGCAACTCCTCCTCCCCCTCCTCCCCTCTGTCTTTCCTGAGGATTTGGTATCCAGATGGAAAGATTGAATCTGTTATTATTCTGGTGAGTTTTGTTTCTGTGAGTGCTATTATGTCTGGGGATGTCTCTTTGATTCTTTCATGCCACTCCTCATACTTGTTTGTTATTCCATCTGCATTTGTATACCACACCTTCAACTTCTTTTCTAAGACTGTGGTCTGGGAGGTATATTGGGGTTGGGGAAGTGGGAGACCTGGTAAGGAACTATGGGTTGTTGCTGTGGGGGTAGAGTTTGTAATGTAGTGGGTGGGGGCATTGGATGTGGCATGGGTGTTTTGATTTAGAGTGTTTGGTTGCACTGGGGTTGACCTGGTTGGGAGGCTTCTATAGGAAGTTGTGAGGGAGGCGGTATTTGATCTTCTTCCTGGGTCTGGGATCTCCTGTCTGTCTTCTCCTCCCCCTCTTCCTCCTTTAGCCTTTGTACCATCTCTCTCAGTTTCTGCCTTTCTTTTGTGTTCTGTCGCGGTCGAGATACCCCTTCCTGTATGCCGGCATGTCCCTTAATCATGCTTTCCCCTGCAGGACCCTGGCCAGTCGTTTTGCCTTAAAGGTCACTTTCACGGGCCGGGGTTCTTTTTTTACAAACCCCCCTTTTCTCCAAAAATTTTTTCCAGCTGGGCATGTCGTCTTTCCTATTGCTTCATGATGCTTTCAATTGTTTTTTTTTCCCCCTTGTTTTCTTGCTTCATATGTTTCCCCTTCAACTTCCTGGAGCCCATACACAAAGACTGCCTCACCCTTTCATTCTCCCACTGCGTATCCCTGTGTACCCCCTCATTTAATTTGGTTTCTGCACTGCAGCTTTCCTTTCTTCAGTTTCACTGGCTAATGTACTTGGGCTCAGTGGCCTGTCATTTTCCCTTCTCGGCTTTCCTTGGGCTCTGTTGTTGTCTGTTGGGGCCTCCACATAAAAACTTAGCTCTTTCATTTACTACGTCTCCTCGATAGAGCTTCCCATGCAGTTGTGCCCCTTTTTCCCTACAGTCCCCTTTTTGTGGCTGAGGTAGCAGTCTCTGTTGTCAATCCCAAAAAGTTCTTTAGTTCTTTAGAGTGTTTCAGATTTTTCAGTTCCTCTTCTAAACTCTGTATCCTAGCCTCTGCTGCTTTGACATGCACCTCCCACTTCTGCTTTCCATATCTATCCTCTCTTCCATTCTCATGCTAAGTTCTTCTAGTTTCTTTTCCCATTCATGATCTCTTTTTATGAGCTCTGCTGCCCAATCTTCCTTTGCAGTTTTCCTCCTCCTGTCCCCTTTGGGTTTTTTTTTGTTGCTCTCTGACAAACCCCTTTTTGTTTTATCCTGATTGCCTCAGAGTGGGAAAAACCCATTAGTTCTGTATGTTAGGTTAGTAGTGTGTATGTCAGAGTGTGGGGGGGAGGTAGTGGAGGAACTGTGGCTATGTGGGAGAGGGGTGGGGAGGGGTGGAGAGGGGGAGGGTGAATGGGGGAGGGGAGGTGTGAACGAGGGGGGGGGAGGGATCAGGGAAGAAGTGAGATGTCGGTGGTGAGGGAAGGGGGGAGTGTATGTGTGAGTCTGGATATGTTGTGTGTGTGTGTGTGTGTGTGTGTGTGTGTGTAATTTTGTGTGGAATTATGTGTGGGTTTATTATGTACTGAAAGGGAGGTGGCTTGTGCGTTGTTTAAAGGGGGGGGTGTGTGTGTGTGGTGTGTGTGTGTGTGTGTGTGTGTGTGTGTTGTGTTTGTGTGCTCGTATGTGGGTGCGCTCGTGTGTGTACTCACCTAGTTGTGAGTGCTGGGGTCGAGCCACAGCTCCTGGCCCCGCCTCTTCGCTGGCCGGTACTAGTCACTCTTCCCACTCCATGAGCTTTGTCATACCTCTTCTTAAAGCTATGTATGGATCCTGCTTCCACTATATCACTTCCAGACTGTTCCACTTCCTGACTACTCTGTGACTAAAGAAGTACTTCCTAACATCCCTGTGATTCATCTGAGTCTTCATCTTCCAACTGTGTCCCCTTGTTGCTGTGTCCCATCTCTGGAACATCCTGGCTCTGCCCACCTGGCGTTTTCCCTCTCATTTTTTATGTCGTTATAAACATTTTCCCCATCTTTCCTGTCCCCCTTTTTGCTTTTTTCCCTAGCTTCCTTTACTTGCTTGGTAGTGTGGTTTCCCCAAACTGGTGCTGTGTACTCCCCTAATTGTGGGTGGGGGGGGGTCGAAACAGCTCCTGGCCCCACCTTTTCCCATGATTGCTCTAGGTCCTCTTTTTCCTTCCGAGCTTCCTGGTGTGTGTGTGTTGGTGTGTGTGTGTGTGTGTGTTGGTTGTGTGTGTGTGTGTGTGTGTGTGTGTGTGTGTGTGTGTGTGTTGTGCGCGTTGGGTGTACTCACCTATTGTACTCCACCTTTGTGGTTAAAAGGGGGTCGAGTCTTAGCCCCTGGCCCCGCCCCTTTCACCGGTTGCTACTGGGCCCCTCTCTCCCCGCCCATGAGTTTTATCAACCTCGTTTAAAACTGGGGTTGGTTCCTGCCTCCACTACGTCTTTTTCAGGCTAATCCACTGCCTTACAACTCTATGACTGATGAAATACTTACAAATATCTCTCTGACCTTTTGTGTTTTTCAATTTCCCAAATTGTGGCCTTTTGTTTCTGTTCCCCTCCCTGGAACATCCTGTCTTTGTCCACCTTGTCTATTCAGAGTATTTATATGTCGTTATCAGTCTACCCTGACCTCCTGTCCTTCCAGTGTGTCAGGCCGATTTTTTCCCTTTAATCTTTCTTTTATGGAATTTCCCCTTAGTCTGGAACTAACCTTGTCGCAAACCTTTGTACTTTCTCTATTTCTTGACGTCTTTTTTCAAGGCGGGGGTTTCCCAAAAAGGGGCTGCATACTCCAGTATGGGCCTGACATCACGGTGACGGTCTTGAACGATTCCTTACTAAGGTATCGGAATGCTGTTTTCAGGTTTGCCAGAACGCCCATAGTGCAGCATTATCTGTTGATGTGTGTTTCCCAGACTGCCCGGGGTTTAACTCACCCCCCAAAATCTTTTCCTTGAGTGGGTTTGAGTCTTTGGGGCCCCTAGCCTTTCTCTGTCTGTGGTCTTTTGTGCCTTCCCCTATTTCAGACTTTTATTTGGCAGGATTAAATCGAGAAGCCATTTGCGGACCAGGGTCCGTCGTCCAGTCTCTTTGAATCCGCTGGTCCTCATCAATTTTAATTCTCCCATTAACTTCAATCATCTCAAACAGGGACACTTTTGAGTCTAACCCTTCCATCAGTCGTTAAATATCCAAAAAAAGCACTTTTCCTAGACCGACCCCCTTTGGGGCCCCGCTCGTCACAGGTCCCCCTGTGATACATCTTTTTCTACCCGACTCGTTTTTGCCTCCCTGTGGGTATTCTCTGATCCCTTTTCAGTGCCCCTCCTGTTAATGCGCCCGATGCCTAGCTTCTGCACTAATCCTTGTGAGGAACGTGTCAAAGGGCCCTCTTGAGTCCAAGAAGATCAATCAACCCACCCCCCCCTCTCGTGTTTACTTCTGTTATTTTACATAAAACTCCAGAAGGTTTGTGACACAGGGTTTTCCTTCCATGAATCCGTGCTGGTTGGCATTTATACTCTTGTTCCGTTCCAGGTGCTCCCACCACTCTCCTCCTGATAATTTTCTCCATAATTTTGCATACTATACACGTCAATGACACAGGTCTATATTTTTAGTGTTTTGTGTGTGTGTGTGTGTGGGGTGTGTGTGTGTGTGTGTGTGTGGGGTGTGTGTGTGTGTGTGTGCTTTGTCGTGTGTGTGTGTTGTGTTTTGTTTTGTGTGTGTGTGTGTGTGTGTGTGTGTGTGGTGTGTGTGTGTGTGTTGTGTGTGTTTTTGGTGTGTGTCTGTTGCGCACGCGCTCGTGTGTGTGTGTGCGTAAGTAAGTAAGTTTATTCAGGTATACACAAATACAGTTACATAGATTATCATACATAGCAGCATATGTGTAGAGAACCTGGGATAACCCAAAAAATTCAGAGTGACTTATTTCCATTGGGGTCCTTTGTGTGTGTCAGTCAATATTTGTACTTATAACTCATTACAGTTGTGACCTGGTGTGGACGAGTGAATGACTCATTACTCTGTAATTTGTTCATAATTGTGACCATGTATAGACGTGTAGATGATTCATTACCTTTGTACTTGTCATGATTGTGACCAGATCTACCTGGAGTTCATTACCTTTGTACTTGTCATGATTGTGACCAGATCTACCTGGAGTTCATTACCTTTGTAACTTGTTAAGCTATCATAATTTTGGGGTCCAATCCCTGGACCCATTATGTACCTTTGTAATCTTTTGATTACCTCCCACAGGATGGGTATGTTGTGACTACCACCCCACACGATGGGTATGGTGTGACTACCGCCCGCGTGATGGGTATGGTGTGACTACCGCCCACAGGATGGGTATGGTGTGACTACCGCCCACAGGATGGGTATGGTGTGACTACCGCCCACGTTGGGTATGGCGTGACTACCCCCACAGGATGGGTATGGGTGTGACTACCACCACAGGATGGGTAGGGTGTGACTACCGCCCACGGATGGGTATGGTGTGAACTCCCGCCCACAGGATGGGTTATGGTGTGGACTACCGCCCACGGATGGTTATGGTGTGACTACCGCCCACAGGATGGGTATGGTGTGACTACCCCCCCACAGGATGGGTATGGTGTGACTACCGCCCACAGGATGGGTATGGGGGTGACTACCACCCACAGGATGGGTATGGTGTGACTACCGCCACAGGATGGGTATGGTGTGCCCTACCGCCCACAGGTTTGGGTATGTGTGTGACTACCACCCACAGGAGGGGGTATAGTGTGACTACCACCCACAGGATGGGTATGGTGTGACTACCGCACACAGGATGGGTATGGTGTGACTACCCCCACAGGATGGGTATGGGGGGGACTACCGCCCACAGGATGGGTATGGGGTGACTACCGCCCACAGGAGGGGTTTATGGTGTGACTACCGCCCACAGGATGGGTATGGTGTGACTACCACCCACAGGGATGGGTATGGTGTGACTACCCCCCACGGGATGGGTATGGTGTGACTACCGCCCACAGGATGGGTATGGTGTGAATACCACCCAAGGATGGGTATGGTGTGACTACCGCCCACAGGAGGGGTATGGGTGACTACCGCCCACAGGAGGGGGTATGGTGTGACAAACCGCCCACCAGGATGGGTATGGGGTGACTACCACCCACAGGATGGGTATGGGGGTGACTACCCCCACAGGATGGGTATGATGTGACTACCGCCCACAGGAGGGTATGGGTGACTACCGCCCACAGGATGGGTATGGGGTGATACCGCCCAAACAGGATGGGTATGGGGGGGACTACCGCCCACAGGATGGGTATGGTTTTGACTACCGCCCACGTGATGGGTATGGTGTGTACTACCACCCACAGGATGGGTATGTTGTGACTCCGCACCACAGGATGGGTATGGGTGACTACCGCCCACAGGATGGGTATGGGGTGACTACCGCCACAGGATGGGTATGGTGGGGACTACCGCCCACAGATGGGTATGGTGTGAAAACCGCCCACAGGATGGGTATGGGGTGAGTACCGCCCCAGGATGGGTATGGGGTGACTACCGCCCACAGGATGGGTATGGTTTTGACTACCGCCACGTGAGGGGTATGGTGTGACTACCACCCACAGGATGGGTATGGTGTGACTACCGCCCACAGGATGGGTATGGGGTGACTACCGCCCACAGGATGGGTATGGGGTGACTACCGCCCACAGGATGGGTATGGTGTGACTACCGCCCACAGGATGGGTATGGGGTGACTACCGCCCACAGGATGGGTATGGTGTGACTACCACCCACAGGATGGGTATGGTGTGACTACCGCCCACAGGATGGGTATGGGGTGACTACCGCCCACAGGATGGGTATGGTGTGACTACCACCCACAGGATGGGTATGGTGTGACTACCGCCCACGTGATGGGTATGGTGTGACTACCACCCACAGGATGGGTATGGTGTGACTACCGCCCACAGGATGGGTATGGGTGACAAACCCCCCACGGGATGGGTTGGGGTGACTACCGCCCACAGGATGGGTATGGTGTGACTACCTCCACAGGATGGGTATGGTGTACTCCCGCCCAACGTGATGGGTTTTGGTGTGACTACCACCCACAGGATGGGTATGGTGTGACTACCACCCACAGGATGGGTATGGTGTGACTACCGCCCACGTGATGGGTATGGTGTGACTACCGCCCACGTGATGGGTATGGTGTGACTACCGCCCACAGGATGGGTATGGTGTGACTACCGCCCACAGAATGGGTATGGGGTGACTACCGCCCACAGGATGGGTATGGGGTGACTACCGCCCACAGGATGGGTATGGTGTGACTACCACCCACAGGATGGGTATGGTGTGACTACCACCCCCGGAGGGGTTTATGGTGTGACTACCGCCCACGGATGGGTTTTGGTGTGAATACCCCCACGTGATGGGTATGGTGTGACTACCACCCACAGGATGGGTATGGTGTGACTACCACCCACAGGATGGGTATGGGGTGACTACCGCCCACAGGATGGGTATGGTGTGACTACCACCCACAGGATGGGTATGGTGTGACTACCACCCACAGGATGGGTATGGTGTGACTACCACCCACAGGATGGGTATGGTGTGACTACCACCCACGTGATGGGTATGGTGTGACTACCACCCACAGGATGGGTATGGGGTGCATAATAATGATATTAAACTAAGTAATTAAACTCAGGTTGAGAAAACATAAACGGGAAAACACCGACAAAATCCTTCAGTGTTTCACTCTAGACAGGAAAATTCTAGTGAGAAAAACAGAAGTAGACCGTTTATATACTATCATAAATGAACATGATCTCTCCAACTTCCACAGATATGCTGTTCTTCCCGAAACTGATTAATAAATTCGTCAGTAACATTATTATCTACGTGTTTTCCTTTGCAGATGACACCCGAATTTGCATGACCACTGAAGACACTGCGAGACTCCAGGCGGACATCAACCAAATCTTTAAATGAGCCGCAGAAAACAATATGAAGTTCATTGATGAGAAATTTCAATTATTCCAATATGGAAAACGTGAGGAAATTAAAATTTAATCGGAGTATAAAGCAAATTCCAACCATACAATAGAGCGAAAAACTAATGTAAAAGACCAGGAAGTGATAATGTCAGAGGATCTCACCTTCAAAGACAGTGTATCAATCACATCTGCTAGAAAAATGACAGGATGGATAATGAGAACCTTCAAAACTAGGGATGACAAGCCCATGATGACACTCTTCAGGTCACTTGTTCTATCTAGGCTGGAATATTGCTGCACACTAACAGCACCTTTCAAGGCAGGTGAAATTGCTGACCTAGAAAATGTACAGAGAACCTTCACGGCGCCATAACGGAGATACAACACCTCAGTTACTGGGAACTCTTGAAGCTCCTGAACCTGTACTCCCTAGAACGCAGGCGGGAGAGATACATGATTATATACACTTGTAAAATCCTTGAGGGATTAGTACCAAATTTGCACACGAAAATCACTCCCTGTGAAAGCAAAAGATTCCGCAGACGGTGCAACATTCCTCCAGTGAAAAGCAGGGGAGCCACTAGCACGATCAGAGACAACACAATAAGTGTGAGGGGCCCAAGACTGTTCAACTGCCTTCCAGCCTACATAATGGGGATTACCAGTAGACCCCTGGCTGTCTTCAAGAAGGTGCTGGACAGGCACCTAAAGTCAGTACCTGACCAACCGGGTGTCGTTCGTACGTCGGGTTGTGTGCGGCCAACAGTAAAAGCCTGGTTGATCAGGCCCTGATCCACCATGAGGCCTGGTCAAAGACCGGGCCGCGGGGGTATTGACCCCCTGAACCCTCTCCAGGTATATTAAGTATTTTAGTGTTGCACGGACTTCCGGGATGACTCGTTGCTTCATTCTACATTTTTGTGAATAAGACAAAATAAATCGTTTATTATATTTATTGAAAAAATATTTCGCGCACCAGGGAGTGTCAATCCATGGATTGATAAAGTCACTGATGGCTGAAGCGTCTTCTCAATAAATACCACGAACAGCTTATTGTGTTACTCACATACTGGTTATATTTTATCACTGATATACATTCATGCTGCACTCCTTTACCCCTTACGTTTAATGTTCATAGTTAAACTGCACTGTGCAGCTGCTTGGATCTCTATACTCTCACAGATGTTCAAGAAATGTTTCCTATCAATACTTGCTTTTATCTGTTGCCATCAAAGAAAACGAATAATAGCGAAGGGTTACTATGAACATATATTTCATTGCTTCTACTGGTCAGTATCACGCAAAATCATTACGGTATATTATAAATAAGTTGAATTCATATTTGTATTATATTACTAAGGGTACCTGGCAGAGTGAACCATGAAATATAATAAACAAAACTGTAAGTTATCATCACAAGGATTTAAAGTGGATGCTGAATGACATATATACAGATAAACGCATATCTGAGAGTATATACACTGAGGGGGGTTTATTGTGATCCTCACAAGAACATATTCACTGAGAGGTGTATGCTTTTGGATTTATATATACTGAGAGATTATTTTAGTCTCTTTTCAAGGGAATAAACGCAAGTAACCATTCTTACAGGATTCATTACCTTTGTAACTTGCGAGTTCACTACCTTTGTACCTAGTTCAGCTGTCAAAACTTTGGCGGCCCAGTCCCTGGACCCATTACGTACCTCTGTAATCTGTAAATACCTTTGTAACTTGTCATGATTGTGACCAGACCTACCTGGAGTTCATTACCTTTGCAAATTGTGAGTTCATTACCTTTGTAAATTGTGAGTTCATTACCTTTGTAAATTGTGAGTTAATTACCTCTGTAACCTGCTCAGCTATCAAAACTTTGGGGTCCAGTCCCAGGACCCATTATGTACCTCTGTAATCTTTTGACTACCACCCACAGGATGGGTGTGGGGTGCATAATAAACATATTAAACTAACTTTTCAAGGGATTAAATTATTCATGACCATGTCGTTTTGGCCCGCCTCATGATGAGCGAAAATCACATGACGCTCTAACCCACAGGACCACACAATCCTACCATGAGGCAGGCCAACACAACATGCGTTCGAATCCTCGGCTAGTTGCGACGGTCTGGAATTTTGAGACTCTCTGACCGCGGTTCAAACCCCACCCGAGGTATGGTTTACCTGGAGTTTACCTGGAAAGAGTTCCGGGGGTCAACGCCCCCGCGGCCCGGTCTGTGACCAGGCCTCCTGGTGGATCAGAGCCTGATCACCCAGGCTGTTACTGCTGGCTGCACGCAAACCAACGTACGAGCCACAGCCCGGCTGGTCAGAACCGACTTTAGGTGCTTGTCCAGTGCCAGCTTGAAGACTGCCAGGGGTCTGTTGGTAACCCCCCTTATGTATGCTGGGAGGCAGTTGAACAGTCTCGGCTCCCTGACACTTATTGTATGGTCTCTTAACGTGCTAGTGACAACCCTGCTTTTCATTGGGGGGATGTTGCATCGTCTGCCAAGTCTTTTGCTTTCGTAGTGAGGGATTTTCGTGTGCAAGTTCGGTACTAGTCCCTCTAGGATTTTCCAGGTGTATATAATCATGTATCTCTCCCGCCTGCGTTCCAGGGAATACAGGTTTAGGAAACTCAAGCGCTCCCAGTAATTGAGGTGCTTTATCTCCGTTATGCGCGCCGTGAAGGTTCTCTGTACATTTTCTAGGTCACCAATTTCACCTGCCTTGAAAGGTGCTGTTAGTGTGCAGCAATATTCCAGCCTAGATAGAACAAGTGACCTGAAGAGTGTCATCATGGGCTTGGCCTCCCTAGTTTTGAAGGTTCTCATTATCCATCCTGTCATTTTTTCTAGCAGATGCGATTGATACAATGTTATGGTCCTTGAAGGTGAGATCCTCCGACATGATCACTCCCAGGTCTTTGACGTTGGTGTTTCGCTCTATTTTGTGGCCAGAATTTGTTTTGTACTCTGATGAAGATTTAATTTCCTCGTGTTTACCATAATCTGAGTAATTGAAATTTCTAATCGTTGAACTTCATATTGTTTTCTGCAGCCCACTGAAAGATTTGGTTGATGTCCGCATGGAGCCTTGCAGTGTCTGCAATGGAAGACACTGTCATGCAGATTCGGGTGTCATCTGCAAAGGAAGACACGGTGCTGTGGCTGACATCCTTGTCTATGTCAGATATGAGGATGAGGAACAAGATGGGAGCGAGTACTGTGGCTTGTGGAACAGAGCTTTTCACCGTAGCTGCCTCGGACTTTACTCTGTTGACTACTACTCTCTGTGTTCTGTTAGTGAGGAAATTATAGATCCATCGACCGACTTTTCCTGTTATTCCTTTAGCACGCATTTTGTGCGCTATTATGCCGTGGTCACACTTGTCGAAGGCTTTTGCAAAGTCTGTATATATTAAATCTGCATTATTTTTATCTTCTAGTGCATCTAGGACCTTGTCGTAGTGATCCAATAGTTGAGACAGACAGGAGCGACCTGTTCTAAACCCATGTTGCACTGGGTTGTGTAATTGATGGGTTTCTAGATGGGTTGTGATCTTGCTTCTTAGGACCCTTTCAAAGATTTTTATGATATGGGATGTTAGTGCTATCGGTCTGTAGTTCTTTGCTGTTGCTTTACCACCCCCTTTGTGGAGTGGGGCTGTCTGTTGTTTTTAGTAACTGTGGGACGACCCCCGTGTCCATGCTCCCTCTCCATAGGATGGTAAAGGCTCGTGATAGGGGCTTCTTGCAGTTCTTGATGAACACGGAGTTCCGTGAGTCTGGCCCTGGGGCAGAGTGCATGGGCATGTCATTTATCGCCTGTTCGAAGTCATTTGGCGTCAGGATAACATCGGATAGGCTTGTATTAACCAAATTCTGTGGCTCTCCCATAAAAAATTCATTTTGATCTTCGACTCTCAGTCTGGTTAGCGGCTTGCTAAAAACTGAGTCATATTGGGACTTGAGTAGCTCACTCATTTCCTTGCTGTCATCTGTGTAGGACCCATCTTGTTTAAGTAGGGGCCCAATACTGGACGATGTTCTCGACTTTGATTTGGCATAGGAGAAGAAATACTTTGGGTTTCTTTCGATTTCATTTATGGCTTTTAGTTCTTCCCGCGATTCCTGACTCCTATAAGATTCCTTTAGCTTAAGTTCGATGCTTGCTATTTCTCTGACCAGTGTCTCCCTACGCATTTCAGATATATTGACCTCTTTTAGCCGCTCTGTTATTCTTTTCCGTCGCCTGTAAAGGGAGTGCCTGTCTCTTTCTATTTTACATCTACTTCTTTTTCTTAGAGGAATAAGCCTTGTGCATACATCGAGTGCCACCAAGTTAATCTGTTCTAGGCATAAGTTGGGGTCTGTGTTGCTTAGTATATCTTCCCAGCTTATATTGGTTAGGACTTGGTTTACTTGGTCCCACTTTATGTTTTTGTTATTGAAGTTGAATTTGGTGAATGCTCCCTCATGACTAATCTCATTATGTCGGTCTGGGGCTCCGCGCATACATGTCTGAACCTCAATTATGTTGTGATCTGAGTATATTGTTTTTGATATGGTGACATTTCTTATCAGATCATCATTGTTAGTGAAGATGAGGTCTAGTGTATTCTCCAGTCTAGTAGGCTCTATTATTTGCTGGTTTAAACTGAATTTTGTGCAGAGATTTAAAAGCTCGTGTGAGTGTGAGTTTTCATCAGAGCTGCCTCCTGGTGTTATTACTGCAACAATATTATTTGCTATATTCCTCCATTTTAGGTGCCTTAAGTTGAAATCCCCCAGGAGCAAGATGTTGGGTGCAGGAGCTGGAAGATTTTCCAGACAGTGGTCAATTTTTAACAGCTGTTCCTGGAATTGCTGGGATGTTGCATCCGGAGGCTTGTAGACTACCACAATGACTAGGTTTTGGTTCTCGATCTTTACTGCTAAAACTTCCACTACATCATTTGAGGCATTAAGCAGTTCTGTGCAAACAAGTGACTCTGCAATGTACAGGCCAACCCCCCCCCCCTTTTGCCTGTTCACTCTGTCACATCTGTATAGGTTGTAACATGGGATCCATATTTCGTTGTCCAAGTGATCCTTTATGTGGGTCTCAGTGAAAGCCGCGAACATTGCCTTTGCCTCTGCAAGCAGTCCACGGATGAAAGGTATTTTGTTGTTTGTTGCTGGCTTTAGACCCTGTATATTTGCAAAGAAGAATGTCATCGGACTGGTTGTATTGTTGGTACTGGGGGGGATTTTTTTCTGGCATTAGTATCTGTATTTGTTGGTTTGGAGTGGAGGCCATCGACTGTGGTTCCACTCCAGGAATGACTGGATTTGGTGTACGATTTCTGCCATTTCCTGCCAGTTTTTTTCCTTCCTGGCACTAAACAACCTCTCCCTCTTGAGTGGCTGTGGCTACCCAGGTTTTCCCATGGCCTGGATGTTTTGTATCTTTTTGTCCCCTTTAGATGGTGTGCCTGGCAATTTAAGTTATAGCACAGTCTTTCCTGTACTGAAGAGGTACACATTTCAGGGTGAAAAAGCTTACAGGAAGGGAGTTTGCATTTTCCTGTTGTCATATGGGCACGGCATTTTCTAGGGTGGTCGTAGTTGCACGTCTCGTCTGTTTTTCCAGATTTCCCATGTCTGCAGATACCAAGTGCATAGTATGTGCACAGGCTTGGTTTCCGTTTGCCTTGGGTTTCTGTGACTGTATTCCCTGTTGGTGCATGTTTACCTGTCTTATTCCTATCCTCCCTACCACCAACAATGGAGCTCCCACCAGTTGTTTTTGGTAATATGTCCTCACTATTGCTAGTGGAGTCCTCTTGTTTGCTATTTCCTGTGGTATTTCTAGTTTGCAATATTGGTTTTATCTTATCTTTGACTACACTTGTTTCCCCACTACGGCTCCTGTCCCCTATGAGGTCATTTATATGTATTCCTTCCTGCGTATAATTCCCGACTACCTGGACAAAACCTCCAGCTTCACCATTACTGTCTCCCAGGACAGCACCTCCAGCTTCATCATTACTGTCTCCCAGGACAGCACCTCCAGCTTCATCATTACTGTCTCCCAGGACAGCACCTCCAGCTTCACCATTACTGTCTCCCAGGACAGCACCTCCAGCTTCACCATTACTGTCTCCCAGGACAGCACTGTCAGCCCCACATTTACTGACTACCAGGACATCACCTCCAGCCTTACAGTTTCTGACTACATGGCCAGTATCAAGGGCAGTACCATTCAGCCCAGACTTTTTATGTTCCCATCTGTTGTAGAAAGCTTCCAGGTTTTTTATGAAAGCAGCTTTGATGTTATCCTCTTTTAATACCCTTGTGATTTTAGTCCACAGATTTATCTCATATATATATATATATATATATATATATATATATATATATATATATATATAATATATATTATATATATATATAATATATATATATATATATATATATATATATATATGTGCGTGTGTGTGTGTTTGTGTGTTGTGTGTGTGTGTGTGTGTGTGTGTGTGTGTGTGTGTGTGTGTGTGTGTGTTGTGTGTGTGTGTGTGTGTGTGTGTGTGTGTGTGGTGTTGCAAAGTTTCAGGTACATCTTGCTACTTCTGCTTACACTTAGGTCACGTTATACATGCATGTACAAGCATTTATCTACACACCTCTCTTGGTTTTCTTCTTTCTTACTAGTTCTTGTTCTTGTTTATTTCCTCTTATCTCCATGGGGAAGTGGAACAGAATTCTTCCTCCATAAGCCATGCGTGTCGTAAGAGGCGACTAAAATGCCGGGAGCAAGGGGTTAATAACTCCTTCTCCTGTATACATTACTAAATTTGTAAAGAGAAACTTTCTTTTTGAGCCACCCTGCTTTGGTGGGATACGGCCCGTGTGTTGAAAGAAAAAAGAAAGATGTGTGTACTCACCTAATTGTGGTTGCAGGGGTCGATACTCATCTCCTGGCCCCGCCTCTTCACTGATCGCTACTAGGTCCTCTCTCTCTCTGCTTCCTGAGCTTTGTCATACCTCGTCTTAAAGCTATGTATGGTTCCTGCCTCCACTACATCACTTGCTAGGCTATTCCACTTCCTGACGACTCTATGGCTGAAGAAATACTTCTGTGGAAAATACTGTATATATTTTTACCAGAAATTCAGTATTTATATATAAATAGATGGCCATACTGTATTTAATAATATTTATGCCATAGAAAACGGAAAGCCTGCGTCTGCGCAGACGAGACTGGCCATCTTGGTTTTGAATTTGTATTAGAAACGTTGGTGAATGGGGAAGAATTTTTCGTGCTCTAGAGGTTAAAATTGTGCTGACACCTCTCAAATAGGAGGCGAAATTGGTGGATGTGCATTCCTGCATAAGTTGAGATATCAGGCGACTGGACAAGACAGCTCCAGGAACCTCAGGTAAGCTCTCTAGATTTGTGTGTAATTCTGGCCAGCATTATTTTCATATATTTAGTTAGAGTGAGGTTTTCTGAGTATGATACACATTAATCTCCAGTCAAATTGGTGAGTGATATTAAGATATATTTTCCTTCTGTTATGTAATTGTGTATATATATAACCATTTATTATTTTTAATATACAGTCCACAAAATTTATATATTTACCAGGTCACTTGTTCTATATAGGCTGGAATATTGCTGCACTCTAACAGCACCTTTCAAGGCAGGTGAAATTGCCGACCTAGAAAATGTACAGAGAACTTTCACGGCGCGCATAACGGAGATAAAACACCTCAATTACTGGGAGCGCTTGAGGTTTCTAAACCTGTATTCCCTGGAACGCAGGAGGGAGAGATACATGATTATATACACCTGGAAAATCCTAGAGGGACTAGTACCGAACTTGCACACGAAAATCACTCACTACGAAAGCAAAAGACTTGGCAGACGATGCACCATCCCCCCAATGAAAAGCAGGGCTCTGGTGGCCTGGTGGTTAACGCTCTCGCTTCACACGGTGAGGGCCTGGGTTCGATTCCCAGCCAGAGTAGAAACATTGGACGTGTTTCTTTCAACCTGTTGTCTATGTTCCCCATCAGTAAAATGGGTACCTGGGTGTTAGTCGACTGGTGTGGGTCGCATCCTGGGACACTGACCTAAGGAGGCCTGGTCACAGACCGGGCCGCGGGGGCATTGATCCCCGGAACTCTCTCCAGGTAATCCAGGTAATCCAGTAATAACTATGCTCACACCTTGAGTATGCTCCACTTTCTTGGTTTGGCTCCTCCCCCCACTTATCAGCGACTGCTTGACAGAATACAGAACAGAGCAAGACGTCTCATCTCTCGCCTGGACCCATCCTGGATAGCTCTGTCATTTCAGCAGAGCCTTCAACACATTAGGGATGTGGGTGGTCTTACTGTTATGTACAAGGCCAACATTGTCAAAGTACCGCACTTGGCTCCACTTTGAGGACAGCGAGAAGCAAGCTTTTATACCACAAGACGGGCAGAAAGCAGCAACTTCACCCTGGCTGTACCCTTCTCCAGAACATCACTTCATCTGAGATCATTTATCCCCAGGATGACTCGTGTATGGAACACATTCGTACTGCATTATGATGTCAACGAGATAAAGTCAGTTCATCAAATGAAAATACTGGCCCACAGATGGCTCCAACTTCATCCTGTTCCCTACTTGTATGTCTCATAACAATAAAAATGCTTTCAAATGAGCTGATGTAGGTAACAGCTCTTAGCTTGTCAATAAAGTTAGGAATCCTTAACTTGTCAATAAAGTCAGGGATCCTTAACCTAACCTTGTCAAATCCTGTGTAAGAGAGAGAGAGAGAGAGAGAGAGAGAGAGAGAGAGAGAGAGAGAGAGAGAGAGAGAGAGAGAGAGAGAGAGAGAGAGAGAGAAACAGAAGGGACGCGCACGCTTCCCTAGTCTCCTCTTGGCCAGAAAAAAAGCTAAAACCTGTTTTGTTGTTGGATGTGCTGTGTACAGTGAACTCACACTGCCACGTAAATTACACATATGCAAAACCCATAATATAACCATTTGTTCATTTATATATATAGAAAGAATTGCTAACTGTAATACCCAGTTATTTACTGAATATTATTTAAGTTAGATGAAGTTAATCACACTGATGATTTGCGGGAGCCGAGAACCGGGCGGCGGCCTAGTAACCTCAAGTCCTTTGTTTCTTCTTATTTATCGCTGTTTTGATACCCGTTATATTATATCAACAATAAATGGTAAATAACAGGTACGTACGCAAAATTAATAAGAAATGCGACATATTATAAGCTTCCAATGAGTGAGTTAAGGTGCAGAAGCCTTGGAAAATCAAATATTTACACTAACTGATCTGAGCTCTTGCTTCGAAGCTTCATAATGATAAAAGAACACCAGTACAACAACTTTCAACTTGTTTCTGGGAGATGCCGGCTCTTCCTACACGCTGTAACCCTTTAAGGATGCCGGTAAAGGGCTCTTGATCCAAGGATCTAGGCGCTGTGTGAACCCCACAGGTTTAGCGCTTCCCTGCATGAACTGATCATGAGTGTGGTCACTTCATGCAAATAAATTTTGGATAAGATTATTAAAGTATAATAATATATCATGAAAGAATAGTGGGGGGAGGGATAGATATATGGGGAGGCAGGGAACTGAATATTAGTATTTGTAAGTTTATTTAGGTATACACAAATACAGTTACATGGATTATCATACATAGCAGTACGTGTAAAGTACCTGGGATAACCCAAAAAAGTCAGAGTGACTTATTTCCATTGGGGTCCTGTATAATACAATGGTCCCTCTAGGACGGTGGTGCCTTTATACCTGTGAAGGGATCTTCCTTAGATCGAACCTGATTGCCTCCACTTTCCCCATGAACCATATTACCTGAGTTTAGAGAACTGGCCGTGAATATAACAGTAATATACACTGATATAATAATGTATATCAATGTTATATCAATGTTCTTCAAGGTTCCCACACCCGGTGTGGTAATAACACATACCCTCATCATCCTTTTACCCAGTTTAACCTTAAGAAAAAGGGCTGACTTGGAGTCTTAACAAAATAAGAGGTAAGGGGATTTATAACTTTTGAATCACAGTTAAACAATACTGTTTAATTTAAGACTTATAAGATGGTGTAATTTGCAAATTATTCGCACACACACACACACACACACACACACACACACACACACACACACACACACACACACACACACACACACACACACACACACACACACACACATAGACGACCTAGTAGCACTCAGTGAAGAGGCGGGGACAGGAACTGAGTCTCGACCCCTGAAACCACAATAAGATGAGTATAATTAGGTGAATACACAAACACACACACACGCACAAAGATATGAAAAGTGAGAACAAAACAAGATCTGAAATTGAGTAAAGACTCTGGGGACATGCTGGAAACCTCACTCAAAGACTCGAGGATGAGTAATCTCTCAACAAATGATCGTTTGGTAAATCTAAAACTAATTTTCAGGGATCTCAACGGTTATTCACGGCCCTATATACGTCATATGTTATGTGTGTGTGTGTGTGTGTACTCACCTATATGTGGTTGCAGGGGTCGATTCATAGCTCCTGGCCCCTGTGTGTATGTGTGTGTGTTGTACTCAATTGTAGTTGCAGGGGTCGAGACTCGGCTCCTGGTTCCTGCTCGTATATGTGTGAGACCCAATTAATATTTGTACTTATAACTCATTACAGTTGTGACCAGGTGTGGACGTGTGAATGGCTCATTACTCTGTAATTTGTTCATAATTGTAACCATGTATAGACGTGTAGATGATTCATTACCTTTGTAACTTTGTAACATAATGGGCCCAGTTCCTGGACCCATTATGTGCCTCTGTAATCTTTTGACTACCGCCCACAGGATGGGTATGTGGTGAATAATAAAGATATTAAACTAACTTAGAGTAAGCAGAACCAACATCAAACCCTCGCATGATAAAGCATATCAAGAAGCTGGAGAAAATGCAGAGATATATAAGAAGACTGGTCCCAGAGCTAATGAGATTGAGCAATGTCGAGAATCTAAAATAACTGAATCTAACGACATTAGAAAATATATCCAGTTGAGACATGATAACAGCATACAAAATTTTCAAAGGATTTGAGAGGGTTGACACTGATAGACTGCCCGAGAGTTGGGAATGGGTACAAGAGGGCATAACTGGAACCTAAAGACACAGATAAGTCAAAGGACTGTCAGGAATTATTTCATCAGCGTCAGAGTGGTCTAGAAGTGCAATGACCTGAGAAAAGAAATAGTGGAGACAGGATAAATACATAATTTTGTGAATAAGTATGTCAGGGCCCACGAGGCTAGAAGAGAGGCAGAGCCCTGAGCGGAGACTCGACCCCTGCAACCAAAACTAGGTGAGCACACAAAAGCAACTCGCGACTAATAGTTTGGAGAACACGTCTCTACATTAAAAAAACCGCAGGTAGGAAGGTTCCTTGATGCCAATCCATTCAAGGAAGGTTCCTTGATGCCAGTCCCTTCAAGGAAGGTTCCTTGATGCATGACCCTTCTAGGAAGGTTCCTTGATATTGATCCCTTCATTGAAGATTCCTTGATGCCAACCCCTTCAAACTAGGTTCTTCGATGTCTGTCCCTTCACAGAAGGTCCTTATTAAAATTACTACAATCGAAAGGCACAGTCACGTTTAAAACTGACAAAAATAAGGTAAATACTTAAATTTATTAAGTACCTTGGCTGCCTGTGTACTGATTAGGCAATAAAATAACCCTCACTAGTGAGTGGGATGGTAGTATTTTGTTCGTCAGGAAAAAAGGAGTATCTCCTGAAACGGGTCTTTGTTCAGTGGTGTAGCGTCCACTGGCCTAGCCCAGCTGTGTGTCATGCCCTGTTTAAAAAACGAAGAGGTTCATTGAATAGTAACGTCGAAAGACAATGTACAATTTTGTGACAAACGAAACACCATTCCCATCTAGTGATGGGTAAGAATGTGGCTCCCACTAGTGACTTGGTAATAGTGGTCCCACTAGTGATTTGGCAATAGTAGTCCACTGCTAATGATTTGCTAATAATGGTCCCTCACTAGTGATTGGATATTAGTGGTGGTACACCTTATTACCCAGTCATTATTGGGAGATCCCTGCTAGTGAATGGGCAATAAGGTAGTCCTCACTAGTGATTGAGTGATAAGGTGATCCCTACTGGTGACCAGGTAACAAGGTGGTTCTCACGTGAAACTGGGTGATAATGCAGGTCTCACTGGCAGTGTGATCTGTGTGAAAAATGTTTTGTGTTAATATAGTCATCTACAAACTTCTTTTCTTTTTGACCTCTGGTTTATAAGGTTTAGGTCGTCCTCTTTAAGTAATGTGACCTGTAGTGTAAGACTTGCTTAATTCTAGGTAAACCAAATCAGATTGCTAGTGCGCTCAGCTCACACATTAAGGTCTCTGGTTCGACCCCCGGTATGGGTGGAAACATTAGGACGTGTTTCCTTAAGACACCTGCTGTCCCTGTTCACCTGTCAGTAAAATAGGTACCTGGATGTTAGTCGACTGGTGTGGGTCGCATCCTGGGGACAAAATTGGCCAAATATATAACAAGGGGTTTTCTGTATAGTAGTATGTCACTGATGTTAGCCTGTTGTGCATGTAATTGTAGAAATAAAGATTTTCCTAAATTCAGCATGTGTAAATCTGAATGATACAATAATTGTGTACTAAAATGTGATGCTGATTTGGCCCTTTCGAGAAATTTCGAATAAGGGGGACTGACACTGGGGAAGAGTCGCCATTTGTAATGTGTGAACACTGGTTGTCGTGGGAAATTCTGCTAATAATCTAGCGTCTGAGCCAAATTGTGGTGTTTTGGCTTTTGCAGGTTGTACACGGCCTATTTTGCAGGTTGTACACTAGGCCTATTTTGCAGGTTGTACACTAGGCCTATTTTGCAGGTTGTACACTAGGTCTATTTGCCTATGTGAAAAGGGCTCTATTTATACCCAACCATTTTGACTTACGTCTTCTCCGGATTTTAAGCTTTCAAAAATTTGCAATAATGTTGGCAGGTTGTTTTACCCATCTGTGACGTTATTAAAGAAGAAAAAGGCATTGTACCGTGACGAACAATACACAAATAACCCGCACATAGCAGACAAACTTATTACGACATTTTAGTCCGACTTGGGCCATTATATAAATAAATAAATAAATATAGTCACACAGGAAACGTCGTCATAAAATTCAATATTTTGTGTTCTATACTGCAGCGCTGTATGACCCTAGTAGGTTTAGCGCTTTGTTTTGGTAATAATAATAATAATAATAATAATAATAATAATAATAATAATAATAAATAATAATAATAATAATGATAATAATAATAATGTTATGCAGCATTATAGTCAAATATACTTTTATATATGTTTTTTTAATTTAAACCGGCAGTAGTGTGGGATGAAATGGTATAAAATATATAGCTTCAGGTATAGAGAAGGTAGTCACATCACGTACACAATTAAAAAAACTGGAAGAACAGCTTGGTAATACGCCTTTAGCTGGGACCAATGAGGCTACACCTTCATATGAGACAAGATAAAATCATTACAGATTCACCCTGAATAACAATATATAAGTTACCCATCCACTACTGATAGTAAATTATATCATACTAGGTAATACAAAATTTGTTATGTGATCACTGTCGGCAGTAATGATTCTTATAATGAAAATACGTGTTAGCTGGAGCCTGGAAGGTTCATGGATGGTGAGGTACGAGGCTTCGAGTCCCCCCACTGCTGCTGCTGCTGCTGCTGCAGGTGTCTGCTGCTGCTGCTGCTGGTGGTGGTGTCTGCTGCTGCTCTCATCACCACCCGGGCCGCTGCTACCATCTCCTCTCCCTCACACTTTCTCTTCAACCATGAAGGGTGAGTGTGTTAGACATACCCTGGGACATATATAAGTGTTCCGTGACACTGCTGTCACATACTACTTGTTACTAACATCTTGGGTGTCTTAGATAAACCTTACTAACAACATGTTACTTACTGGGGAATGACCGCGGAATTTTGAGCTCTGGCAGTATAAACTTGAAGATAAACACGACTACATACATACAGTAGTGTTATATATAATCTGGATGCCCCTTAAGGGAGGTTCCTTGATACCCGGTGTTAGGCTCTTGATACAAGATATTGGTCGTGTCCTCTCCTTCCTTGGATCGAACCTGATTGCCTCCCATTCCAGCAAACGCAGTATGACCCCTTATAGATTTACTTTTTTCCCACAAATGTTATTTTATAAATTAATCTGGTTAACCTGACAAATGCAAATATTATTGATTTTAAATGGTGTTCCCTTGTTTTTTATTTAGGCTCCTCAGGGAGGTGCCATGATAATGAAGGGCTCGTGATCCAAGGCTGTATAGCCCTTGTGACTTAGCGCTTCTTTTTGATTTATAATAATAATAATAATCGTGATCCAAGGTATGTATAAATGGAAAACAGGAATAAATAAGAGGGATGTAAATAACGTGAAAAAAAAAATATATATAACCAAGACTGGACTCGCAGCAATAAGTAAGATTATTCAGGTATATACAAATACAGTTACATAGATTATCATACATAGCAGCATATGTGTAGAGAACCTAGGATAACCCAAAAAAAGTCAGACTTACATTTCCATGGGCAGAGGGTTCAAGTCGGAAAAAAATTGTTTTAGAAAGGATATAGGAAAGCACTGGTTTGGTAAAGAGTTGTGGATGAGTAGAACAAACTCCCAAGTACCATCACTGAAGCTAAAATGTTGTGTAGTTTTAAAATTAAGAGAAATATGTGAGTGGGTGTGAGTTGAACCTGCTTAGCATGGGCCAGTAGGCCTGCTCAGTGCTCCTTTCTTTTATTATTATTATTATCATCTTTATCTTTATTTATGTTCCTTGCAGCGAATTTATTTTTCTCCTATACTCAAGCCCCTCAAGGAAGGTTCCTTGATGTTGGTGAGGGGCTCTTGATTTAGGGAATTGGATCTGTGCTCCAGTTCCCCGAATTAAGCCTGAATGCCTTCCACATCCCCCCCCCCAGGCGCTGTATAATCCTCCAGGTTTAGTGCTTCCCCCTTGATTATAATAATAATCCTATACTCAAGGTGCTGTATAACCCTCTACAGGTTTAGCACTCCCCACCCATGAATGTAAGTGTATAATATGGACATATATTGCCTTTATATTCAACTAAATAATAATAATAATAAAATAATAATAGTTAAAAGTACAAGCATGACAATACCCCAATGGAAATAAGTCACTTTGAATTTTTTTTTTTTTGGGTTATCTTAGGTAATCTACACGTATGCTGCTAAGTATGATAATATGTAACTATATTTATGTGTACCTGTACCTGAATAAAAACCCTACATTAAGACTACAAATATTTTGAGGTAAGTAATGAGTATACTGTGTGTATATTTTACTTTTTGTTTTTAATGCCTTGTTCTATTGCTAACTTAATACGTATATATGTTAGTGTAAACTTATTATCTGACATGTATAAGTGGAAACAAATGGCACTCTACTTTCTGTCAGTAGCCTGGAACCTAACCTGCCATTTAAGTTGGGCCCTACTGTGTATAAATTCTCCATGGGAAAGTGGAACTGAATTCTTCCTCCATAAGCCATGCATATCGTAAGAGGTGACTAAAATGCCAGGAGGAAGGGGCCAGTAAGCCCTTCTATTGTATACATTACTAAATTTATAGAGAGAAACTTTTTTGTTTTTTAGGGTCACCCTGCCTCGGTGGGATATGGCCGGTTTGATTAATTTTTTTTTTTTACACGTCCATTTCTCACCAAGGCAGGGTGACCCAAAAAGAAGGGGGAAAAAAAAACTCATCATTACTCAGACATGACAGTTTAGATGTCCCTCCAAACAGCCAATATCCCAAACCCCTCCTTTAAATTGCAGACATTGTATTTCCCACCCCAGGACTCAGTCTGGCTAAGCAGTTTCCCTGAATCCCTTCACAAAATATTACCTTGCTCACACTCCAACAGCTTGTCAGGTCCCAAAAACCATTAGTCTCCATTCACTTCTATCTAATACACACATGCCTCCTGCATGTCCAAGCCCCTTGCATGCAAAACCTCTTTTACCCCCTCCCTTCATCCTTTCCTAGGATGACCCCTACCCCTCCTCCCTCCACTGCTGATTTATATGACCTCCAAGTCAATCTACTTCGTTCCTTCCTCTCTAAATGTCCAAACGACCTCAACAACCCCTCCTCAGCCCTTTGGATAATACTTTTAGAAACTCTGCACCTCTTAATCTCCAAACTACGGATTCTCTGCATTATATTCACACTGCACATTGCCCTCAGATACGATCTCCACTGCTTCCAGCCTTCTTATTGCAACATTCACCACCCATGCTGCACACCCATATAAGAGCATTGGTACCATTATACTCTCATACATTTTCCTGTTTGCTTCCATGGATAATATCCTTTGTCTCCACAGACTCCTCAGTGCACCATCAACCTTTTTCCCCTTCTTATTTTTGTATAAATTACAGCCTCTCCTCACTTAACAACAGAGCTTCGTTCCTAAGACAACATCTGTAGACTAATTCGTCGCTAAGTGAGGAGCGTACTATAATGGTAGTGGGTGTGTCAGCCAGCTTTGATATTGTTTTAATGTCACCTTTGCACCGTTTATAACATTTCTGGTATATTTTTAAAAATGTTTACTGTACTGTATATTGTAATGAACAAAATAGAGGAAATCAGATCTAATATACATTATATAGGTATGCATACTGGTCAGAGAGTCCGTCATGAGTCCGAGTCATCGGTAAATGAGCACATCACAAAGTGAGGAGAGGCTATACTTAAAATAGAAGAAGAATCTGTTATTGTTCTCAGATTGTATTAATAGTGCTTGCTTTTTAAGGGAATGGAAATAAATGTTTTTTTTATGTATACAGTCTACTTTATATAATTTCAGATCAGTCAGTGATGCTGGAGAATAGCGTTTTGTCCTCTGTCCGTCAGTTTGACCAGCTGCAGGAGGAGAGAGTTCATAGTTATAGACTCTTAGAAGAGTGAGTATATTAAAATGTAGTAACACACTATAAATCTGTATTGTACTGTACTGGGAAAAGAATTATTGTGGTCTTATCCATTAAAATTTTAAGTGTTTCCTTATGACATTATATGGAAAATAGTTAATCCTAATTTCAAGTTGATGTTTATATTATTGAGGCTAATAAACTTAAAAATTTGTATCTTTCAGATGCATTACAGTAAACCTTTTATTTAACAGACCTCGATGTACTGGACTTCAAAGAATATGAAACAAAATTCACTGGGTCATTTAAATCACAAACATCGAACAGTTACTTAGAGAATTTTCCCTTATTGTTAGGATGGTGATACCTGGAGTATACCTCAAGTGGGTTTTGGGGTCAACGCTCCCGTGGCTCAGTCTGACACCAGGCCTCATGGTAGATCAGTTTCTGATTAACCAGGCTGTTACTGCTGGCTTCGCGCAAACTGACGTATGAACCACAGCCCGGCTGGTCAGGTACTGACATGAGGTGCCTATCCAGTGCTTTCTTGAAAACAGCCAGGGTTCTACTGGTAATCCCCCTTATGTATGCTGGGAGGCAGTTGAACAATCTTGGGCCCCTGGCACTTATTGTGTTGTTTCTCAATGTACTCGTGGCACCCCCTACTTTTCATTGAGGGAATGTTGTATCTTCTGCCGAGTTTTTTGCTTTCATAAGGAGTGATTTTTGTGTGCAAGTTTGGTATTCCCTCTAGGATTTTCCAGGTGTATATTATCATGTACTATCTCACTCGCCTGTATTCCAGGGAATACAAATCAAGGGACTTGAACCGTTCCCAGTAATTTAGGTGTCTTATTGCACTAGTGTGCCGTGAAAGTTCTTTGTACACTCTTCAGGTCAGCAATTTTGCCTGCCTTGAAGGGGGCAGTTAGTGTACAGCAGTATTCCAGCCGAGAGAGAACAAGTGATTTGAAGAGAATCATCATGGGCTTGGCATCCCTAGTTTTGAAGGTTCTCATTATCCATCCTATCATTTTCCTAGTAGATGCGATAGATATATTGTTGGTGTCTTGGAAGGTGAAATCCTCTGATATTATCACTTCCTGGTCCTTCACATTACTTTTTTTGCTCTATTGTATGGTTAGAATTTGTTGTTACCCTGATAGTTTTAATTTCCTCAAGTTTTACACACACAAAAGGGATTATGAAATTTGAGGGTCCACTGTAGTTGAAATTTCTCTTCATGTTTTGAGTGGCCCATTTGAAGATTTGGTTAATGTCCGCTCTGAGTCTTGCAGTGTCTTCAATGGAGGTCACTGTCATGGCAATTCGAGTATCATCTGCAAAGGAAGACCCATGTCTTCCTTTGCTATGGCTTACATCTGCCTGTCATATATGAGGATGAGGAATAGGATGGGGGCGAGTACTGTGCCTTGTGGAACAGTTTTTCACCGTAGCTGCCCCAGACTTTACTCTGTTTACTATTACTTTTTGTGTTCTATTTGTTAGGAAGTTATAAATCCATCTACCAACTTTTCCTGTTATTCCTTTATCATGCATTTTGTGCACTATTACACCGTGGTCACACTTGTTGAAGGCTTTTGCAAAGTCTGTGTATACTACATCTGTATTTTGTTTATCCTTTACAGCATCCAGGACCTTGTCATAGTGGTCCAGTAGCTGGGACAAGCAGGAGCATCCTGCTCTAAACCCATGTTGCACTGGGTTGTGTAGTTGATAGGTATCTAGGTGGTTGACAATCTTTCTTCTTAGAACCCTTTTAAAGATTTTTATGATATGGGATTTTAGTGCTATCAGTTTGTAGTTCTTTGCAATTGCTTTACTGCCACCTTTGTAGAGTGGGGCTATATCTGTTGTTTTTAGTGAGTGTAAGATGACCTGTGTGCCCATGCTCCCTTTCCATAAACGGGGGCTTTCTTGCAGTTCTTGATGAACATGGAGTTTCATGAGTCTGGGCCTGGGGCAGAGTGCATGGGCATGTCATTTATTACTTTTTCGAAGTCTTGTGGTGTTATGATAATACGTATCAGAGATTTTTGAGATGACCAGATTTTGGGTTTTGTTCATAAAGAATTCATTTGGATTGTCAACCCTTAGTCTGGGTAATGGCTCGCTTAACACTGAGTCATATTGGGACTTTAGTATCTCGCTCATTTCTTGGCTGTCATCTGTGTATGTCCCTTCTTGCCTAAGCAGGGGCCCAATACAGTGAACCCCTGTGAATTCATGGTTCTGAATTCGTGGCTTCAGTAATTTGCAGATTTTTCCTAAGACCCTAACACAAACAGTAATTCTTCGCGGAAATACCCGCAAATTTGCGGGATTTTTTTTTTTTTTTTTTTTTTTTTTTTACTTTTTTGTGGCAGTATATAATTTTTTTTGTGTTTTAACCCTTTCAGGGTCCAGAGACCAAATTTCAAAGTGTACACCAGTGTCCAAGAATTTTAAAAAAATAATTGTTATTTTTTTCTTATGAAATGGTAGAGAATCTTTTTCTGAAGGTAAAACAAAAGTACTGTCAAGAAATTTTAATGAAAATAAGAAAAAATTTTGGAGTGAGTTAAACAAGTTAAGAAAGCCTAGGGAAAGTATGGATTTGTCCGTTAAAAACAGAGTAGGGGAGTTAGTAGATGGGGAGAGGGAGGTATTAGGTAGATGGCGAGAATATTTTTAGGAACTTTTAAATGTTGAGGAAGAAAGGGAGGCGGTAATTTCATGCACTGGCCAGGGAGGTACAGTATACCATCTTTTAGGAGTGAAGAAGAGCAGAATGTAAGTGTGGTGGAGGTACGTGAGGCATTACGTAGAATGAAAGGGGGTAAAGCAGCTGGAACTGATGGGATCATGACAGAAATGTTAAAAGCAGGGGGGGATATAGTGTTGGAGTGGTTGGTACTTTTGTTTAATAAATGTATGAAAGAGGGGAACGTACCTAGGGATTGGCGTGGAGAGCATGTATAGTCCCCTTTTTTAAAAGGGAAAGGGGACAAAAGAGATTGTAAAAAATTATAGAGGAATAAGTTTACTGATATACCAGGAAAAAATATACGGTAGGGTTATATTGAAAGAATTAGAGGTAAGACAGAATGTAGAATTGCGAAAGAGCAAGGAGGCTTCAGGTGGGTAGGGGATGTGTTGATCAAGTGTTTACATTGAAGCATATATGTGAAACAGTATTTAGATAAAGGTAGGAAGTTTTTATTGCATTTATGGATTTAGAAAAGGCATATGATAGTGGATAGAGGAGGCAATGTGGCAGATGTTGCAAGTTTATGGAATAGGTGGTAAGTTACTAAATGCTGTAAAGAGCTTTTATGAGGATAGTGAGGCTCAGGTTAGGGTGTTGTAGAAGAGAGGGAGAATACTTCCCGGTTAAAAGTAGGTCTTAGACAGGGATGTGTAATGTCACCATGGTTGTTTAATATATTTATAGATGGGGTTGTAAAAGAAGTAAATGCTAGGGTGTTTGGGAGAGGGTGGGATTAAATTATGGGGAATCAAATTCAAAATGGGATTGACAGTTACTTTTTGCTGATGATACTGTGCTTATGGAAGATTCTAAAGAAAAATTGCAAAGTTAGTGGATGAGTTTGAGAATGGTGTAAAGGTAGAAAGTTGAAAGTGAACATAGAAAAGAGTAAGGTGATGAGGGTATCAAATGATTTAGATAGAAAAATTGGATATCAAATTGGGGAGGAGGAGGTATGGAAGAAGTGAATGTTTTCGGATACTTGGGAGTTGACGTGTCGGCGGATGGATTTATGAAAGGATGAGGTTAATCATAGAATTGATGAGGGAAAAAAGGTGAGTGGTGTCGTTGAGGTATATGTGGAGTCAAAAAACGTTTCTATGGAGGCAAAGAAGGGAATGTATGAAAGTATAGTAGTACCAACACTCTTATATGGGATGTGAAGCTTGGGTGGTAAATGCAGCAGCGAGGAGACGGTTGGAGGCAGTGGAGATGTCCTGTCTAAGGGCAATGTGTGGTGTAAATATTATGCAGAAAATTCAGAGTGTAGAAATTAGGAGAAGGTGTGGAGTTGATAAAAGCATTAGTCAGAGGGCAGAAGAGGGGTTGTTGAGGTGGTTTGGTCATTTAGAGAGAATGGATCAAAGTAGAATGACATGGAAAGCATATAAATCTATAGGGGAAGGAAAGAGGGGTAGGGGTCGTCCTCGAAAGGGTTGGAAAGAGGGGGTAAAGGAGGTTTTGTGGGCGAGGGGCTTGGACTTCCAGCAAGCGTGCACGAGCGTGTTAGATAGGAGTGAATGGAGACGAATGATACTTGGGACCTGACGATCTGTTGGAGTGTGAGCAGGGTAATATTTAGTGAAGGGATTCAGGGAAACCGGTTATTTTCATATAGTCGGACTCGAGTCCTGGAAATGGGAAGTACAATGCCTGCACTTTAAAGGAGTGGTTTGGGATATTGGCAGTTTGGAGGGATATGTTGTGTATCTTTATACGTATATGCTTCTAAACTGTTGTATTCTGAGCACCTCTGCAAAAGCAGTGATAATGTGTGAGTGTGGTGAAAGTGTTGAATGATGATGAAAGTAGTTTCTTTTTGGGGATTTTCTTTCTTTTTTGGGTCACCCTGCCTCGGTGGGAGACGACCGACTTGTTGAAAAAAAAAAAAAATACTTACTGTACACATACCAATGAAAACTGGTTTGCATGAATTACAGTACATATGGGGTAACATCAGTGTTTTACATTCTAGCACCGCGGGAGACATAGCAATACAGTATTGTATACGGGTTTATCTTTACATTTTTTCTTTAAGGGTGATATATGAAGCTGAGTTTGAAACTAAAGTGTTTTGGGGACATATGTAAGGTTTAAACTATAAAAATAGGTATTTGTTTAACCGCGTCCAGAATTCGTGGTTTTCCAAATTTGTGGGTGATCTTGGAACGTAACCTCGATGAATTTGGGGGGACTATTGTACTGGCTGTTGTTTTTCCCCTTAGATTTGGCGTAAGAGAAGAATTTTTTTTTTTTTTTCAATTTCCTTTATGGCTTTTAGTTCTAACTGTGATTCTTGTCTCCTGCAAGATTCCTTCAGCTTAAGTTCGATATTTGCTATTTCATTGACCAGTGCCTCCCTTTGAATTTCAGATACATTAGCCCCTCTCAGCAGCTCTGTGGGTCTTCACCTTCATCTGTATAGGGAGCATCTCTCTCCTAGTTTACATTTCTTTCTTGATGGAATGTGCCTTGAGCAGATTTCAAGAACCACAGAGTTTATTTTTTCTAGGCAAAGGTTTGGATCCATGTTTAGGATATCTTCCCAGCTTGTTTCATTTAGGACATGGTTGACTTGTTTCCATTGTTTGTTTTTGTTGTTAAAGTTGAATTTTGTGAAGACTCCCTTATGACTGATCACATTTTGCTGGTCAGGAGCCCTGTGCATATATGTATGTACCTCTATTGTGTTGTGATCTGAGTGTTTTGTCTTTGATAGTGTTATACAGTGGACCCCTGGATATTGTAGTCATAGGATTTCGTAGTATTGTATTCGGTAATCGTAACATTTTTTCGTCAGAATATTGGCTCGGTGCTTGTCATTTAGCTCGGTAATAGTTGTTTGTCTTGAACAGGTACAAGCGGCCCGAGCAGCCCCACATACCATTCCACACCATTCACAGTCAGTCTACCGTTGTTTATCAGCGAGTGACCATCACCCCACACGTTCATACGATACATTTCATATTCCATTCTATTTAGTGTTTGCAACTGCTAAATAAGCCATGATGGGAGAACCAGCCTTTTGGGTAAAGGGCTGAGAGAGTGGGAAGAATGTGCTGCCTTCAGTGATTCTGTGATATGTACGATACTAAAGCAACAGGAGTCGGTAAAGGCTATAGCGCCAGCCAGCGATAAAGTGTAGCAAGTAAGTTAAGTGATTAATTGATAGAAAAAGAACAGCATGAAACTGCTCCTCCAGTGTTGTTGGAGTTAAATAGGGCCACTGACAACACTACAATCTCTGCTGCTGCCATCACCACCACTATGTAAGGCTTATCTTTCAGTGGCCCTTATACACCCAACAACAAAACACAACACTTGTCACATATGTAATGACATATTTTATTAATTCTAGAGTTATTATGTCATATTAGATGAATTGTGCTAGATAGTTAATAGTGTCATATTGAAGGACTATCTTGTCCCTACTCCAAACACACTTCCCTGCCGCCACCACAGTTCCTAACATACGCCAGAAACAGACCTCTCTGGAACACTTTTTTGAGCGACAGGGTCCATTGACTCTCAAGCTGGTCCTAGTGACATTAAAAAGCAAAGAAGGGAAGTAACCCCAGAAAAGGGTTTAGCACCTGAAGTCTTTATGGAAGGGGATTCCCCTTCCAAACAGCAATTTCTCCATCCTCTCCCCTCCTCCCATCTTCAATACACTAAGAAGAGTCTTCAATAAAGGTAAGTGTCATGTTGTTGTTTTATTCTTCGTCTCGTTGTTTTCTGTGTACGTAAATGTATATTTCATGTAAAAAATTTTTTTTTTCAATACTTTTGGGCGTCTGGAATGGATTAATTGGATTTACATTATTTCTTATGGGGAAAATGAATTCGGAACTCATGAGATTTGGCTTTAGTCACACTCTCTGGAACGGATTAATTACGATAACTGGGGGCCCACTGTATTACGTATCAGATCGTCGTTGCTAGTGAAGATGAGGTCCAGCCTATTTTCTAGTCTTGTAGGCTCTAATATTGACTGGTTTAAGGTGAATTTGGTGCTGAGATTTAATAGCTTGGGTGTGTGTGTGGATTTTCATCTGAGCTGCCTCCTGGGGTGATCTCTGCTAAAATATTATTTGCTACACTCCTCCATTTTAGGTGTCTCAAGTTGAAATCTCCCAGTAGCAAGATATTTGGGGCAGGAGTTGGGAGATTTTCCAGACAGTGGTCAATTTTCAAAAGCTGTTCCTGAAATTGCTGGGAAGTTGCATCTGGAGGCTTATATACAACCACAATGACAAGGTTTTAGTTTCCAGTCTTTACCGCCAAAACTTCAGCTGTGTCATTTGAGGTGTTTTAGTATCTGACATACAAGCACCCCTTCTCCCCCCCCCCCTCATCTCTTGTTGCCTGTTTAGTCTGTCGCATCTGAATAGGTTATAACCTGGGATCCATATTTCATTGTCAAAATGATCCTTTGTGTGAGTCTTTGAAAGCTGCAAACATTGCATTTGACTCCATGAACAGTCCCTTGATGTAATGAATTTCGTTGTTTGTTGACGGCTTTAGACCCTGTATGTAGACTAATGTCGTTATATTGATGGAATTTAGGGGGGTTTTATTTGCTGGCTCTAATATCTGTGATGGTGGCAAAACAGTTAAGTCTCCACCACAGTCACCATTACCATCCATCCCCCCCCCCTCCCACTCCTTTCATTAGTTCAGTAAATCAAGGGTTTGCTGTCATTGTGTATTGATTACTCCTTGTTCATTGTAGACACCATAATATTGTTTTAACCCCTAAACGGTCCAAACGTATATATACGTTCTTACCGCTAGTGCCCCAAATGTATATATGTTTTATTTTTCCTGCCTCCAAATTTGGCATGATTGGCCTGAGATGCCTGGTCAGCATAGAAGGGGTCTTAACACTCGGTGTGCACCATATTAAAAAAATCTGGGATCACTTAGTACCTTGTGGGAGCGCCAGTTAAATTGAGCGCCAACTAGAGCAAACAGTGTGGCAAACAGCAAGGGTTCACTGATGTAATGTCATATTAACACACCCCTTTTAAGAGGAAAGTGATGTTGACCCCAAGTTTAGGGTCTGTCTGTCTCTGTCTCTGTCTCTGTCTCTGTTTCACTGGTACACATAAATACAATTATACATAGTGTAAATTACCTAGGATAACTTAAAAAATCCGAAGTAATGCATAAGAATACCTGTTGGTTAACAGTGGCTCTCTGAGACAGAGATAAGCAGATGTAGAGATGCCAAAGCTCATCAAATGTCACGCTTTATCTAATCTTATCTCTGCACCCTCCAGGCACCCATCAAATGTCATCCCTTATCTCATCACTGCCCTCCTGGATGCTTGTTACTGACGTCATGCTTCAAGGGAACTTCTTTCTTCTTCCTTCTTCTATACTCCTGTGTATCCAAAACATTGCTGGGACCTATAAATACTTTATATTCCTAGACAATAGTAAATGACCAAGGCAGGTGTAAATGCCCACCTGTCAATGTGTTTGTGACAATTTGAGTGCAGTTTCAGTACCTAACATTAGTGCCAGAATGAAGATTGGTTATGAAATGACAAGAACTACTATAAATTGTAATAATCAGAATATAAAATTTTTATAAAATAATATAAAAATGAGAAAAAGGTATATCGGCAACACTTCTGCAAGCAGCAGGACTCGATGTTGCTGTCAGGTGAGCATTAAGTACCAACTTTGCAGCCTCATATCTCGATAAGTACTAACCCTATTTTTTTTTATTTTAATTCTAAAACACTCGGAAAAATTTTCTCTATTTCAAAAAAAAAAAAATTTTAATTTTTCAAAATATTCAGGGCACTGGGCAAGAACGTATATATATACGTTTGGACCATTTAGGGGTTAACCAATCATTTTTACTCTTATTTTTTATTTGTTTATTTTTTAATATGTCGGCCATTTCCCACCAAGGCAGGGTGACCCAAAATAAAGAAAAACCCAAAAAGAAAGAAAAAACTTTCATTATCAATCAACACTTTCACTATCACTCATACGTAATCACTGTCTTTGCAGAGGCACCCAGATACGACAGTTTAGATACACTCCAAACTACCAATATCCCAAACCCATCCTCTGAAGTGCAGGCATTATACTTCACATTTCCAGGACTCGAGTCTGGCTAACCAGTTTCCCTGAGTCCCTTCACAAAATATTACCCTCCTCACACTCCAACAGCTCGTCAGGTCCCAAAAACCATTCGTCTCTATTCACTCCTATCTAACATGCTCACGCATGCTTGTTGGAAATCTAAGCTCCTCGCCCACAAAACCTCCTTTACCCCCTCCCTCCAACATTTTCGAGGACGATCCCTACCCCGCCTTCCTTCCTCTACAGATTTATACATCCTCCAAGCCCAACAACCCCCTCTTTAGCCCTCTAATACTTTTAGTAGGCCCACACCTCCTCCTAATTTCCACACTATGAATTCTCTGCATAATATTTACACCACACATTGCCCTTAGACACGACATCTCCACTGCCTCCAGCCGCCTCCTCGCTGCAGTATTTACAGCTCAAGCTTCACACCCATATAAGAGTGTTAGTAGCATTATACTCTCATAAATTCCCTTATTTACCTCCAGGGATAACATTTTTTGTCTCCAAAGATACCTCAACGCACCATTCACCTTTTTTTCCTTCGTCAATTCTATGGTTAACCTCGTCTCTCATAAATCATCCAATGACAAGTCAACTCCCAAATATCTGAAAACATTCACTTCTTCCATACTCCCTCTCTCTAATGTGATATCCAATTTTTATTATCTAAATCGTTTAATACCCTCATCACCTCTTATCTATATTCACTTTCAACTTTCTGCCTTTACACACCCTCCCAAACTTGTCCACTAACCTTTGTAACTTTTGTTTATAATCTCCCAAAAGCACAGTATCATCAGCAAAAAGTAACTGTGAACTCCCATTTTGTATTTGATTCCCCATAATTTAATCCCACCCCTCTCCCCAACACCCTAGCATTTACTTCTTTTACAACCTCATCTATAAATACGTATATTAAACAACCATGGTGACATTACACATCCCTGTCTAAGACCTACTTTTACCAGGAAGTAATCTCCTTGTCTCCTACACACCCTAACCTGAGACCCACTATCCTCATAAAAACTCTTTACAGCATTTAGTAACTTACTACCTATTCCATACACTTGCAACATCTGCCACATTGCTCTCCTATCCACTCTATCATATGCCTTTTCTAAATTCATAAATGCAATGAAAACTTCCCTACCTTTATCTAAATACTGTTCACATATATGCTTCAGCATTTCTTATATTAAGTAATATTTGTAGTACTGTACTTGTGACTGTTGCTTGTAAATTATAGTCGTGTATTATGTGGAATGTTGTAATGTTTACCATTCTAAAATAAATGTTAATGAAAATTTTGTATCCTTTGCAGAGGTCACAAGATTTATCTAAGTACAGAACCAAACTATGATTTCCCCACCTTCAGGAAACTTGTTCACGATGTTACTCAAGACTTCAAGCGGATTTCCGAAGGCATCATAGCTGTTGAGAAGGCTCTAAGAACTGATGGGCACACAACTATTGCTGATATTATTGCTGCAGTTCAGGAGAGTGAGAAGAAGAAATTAGAGCTGGTAATGTATTGACAAACCATTTCCCTGATAGTTTTTTCAAGAAAATTTAACAGATTTGTGTAGTTATATTCTTTATGCTTTAATTTGATTTATGGTATTTCAGCTGTTGCTTATTTCATTACAACCCTGTTGTTTGCCTGTATATTTTGTGCAATACTGTCATGTATGAAAAATTTTAAATGCTGAATTGAAATAGGAAGTTATGCATTAAATTTGGCAGTAGTAACTTGTGTATGTATAATGTGCATGTAATTTCATAAATTGCTATTTTCATTCCCATTCAAGAGTAACCCATTGTTGAAGGGTTCCTGACAAAATTGTAATTAACTGAAGCAGAATTTGTCCCTATTCTTGAATGAAAGCTGAATACTCCCCAAACTCTTCTGGAAATATTCATTACATTATAGTTATTTTTGTAATATGACTAATGACTTTCAACAAAATATGAATGTGGGCTACGGAATGCAACATGCAGACTTAGAATTATTTTGACTACTTATGATTTGTTTCATATGACAGCAAGATGGTCATAATTGCAGCAAGCACATAATAATAGAAAATTGGTAATGATGAATTGTACATAATAGAGTAATATCATGGGGCTTTGTAACTTAAGAGAAATAGGGTATTGATTAACTGTTGCATCTATCCCTTTGAGCGTCGCAACTAATGAAACTAAAGGTACAAAATTTTATGGAAAACTCACAGAATTACGCTCTCGCAAAGTTAGCGATCTCGGTGATATTTACGTATCAGCGATTTTTGTCCAATTTGAGCCCTATTTTAGGCCAACTCCATTGTTCCAGTTGACCAAATTCATAACTATTTGGCTAGAATTCCTCTTATTCTATTGACTGAGTACAAGAAACTGCCCATTTACCTATTTCAACTACACAATAAAGTGATCAGAAATTACTAATTTGGCCAGTTTCACACAAAATTCAAGAAAGGCCAATTTCAAAATAGGGTCCAGAATAAACACTGCAGACATTCCTGGCACTAAAATAACATTTTTCTCTGTTCATTGGTCACATCTCCAGCCCCCTTCATATTACGCTTGCTTTTCATTTTGAATTTCTATTCACACAAAATAATAGAAGATTTACTGTTATTCAGACTACTGCATAATTGTAATAATTGTATGAGTAATATCAGTGCATTCATGAATGCATATTAGACTCGCCAGTTGACGTGTATTGTGATTTGTTTACTCTTGAACATCGGCAAAAATCGAATATTTCTGCTACTTTGAGCTCAGTTTCAAGCTACTTTTAGTCTGGTAACCATTTAGTATCATCTCTATTTCTGTAACATATCTTTCATTCTATCAAATGAGACCAAGAAAATGAGAATATAACCATAAACACTACATGAAAATACTCCGCAAAGTTGGTTTTAAATAAAAAACAAGGTTGCAGTTTTTTTTCTCTCATGCAGTGTGTGACAGGATTTTTTTTTATACTGCACACACTGACCATTCTGTCACATGTAGGCCTACCAGCTTTCTCCCTCAAGATATGAAGCCGCTAGAATTTTGGCATAGTACATATTACAGGACTGACACTGGCTTCAAAGCTGTAATGTTACAGGACTGACATTGAAAGGGCTATTATGCAGGCTCTTTGACTTTTTAACAGCAATTTAGTGCACCAACTGTGATTTTACTTTTCCTCTTGCACTCTTCCTGACACCCACTAACCCCAGCCCCATCACTCTTTCCTCACCTTTGCACATCTGTACCTGCAGTGCTGCATGACCCTTTTGGGTTTAGTGCTTAATTCAATTATTATATTATTACAGTATTATCATTGTTATGAAATATGTCACTGTTTTATTTTAAATATGCTGCCTTGTTTTTGTCAGACCACCCACCTACAGCTGGCTCGTCAAATGGTAGCAGAGTTTGACAGCGGGGAATTGGAAAAAAATAAGGTTAAGGAAATTAGGAATGAGTTGGGACAAGTGGTGGAAGAAATCAATGACCTACTGACAGAACTACGATATGAAGTTCACAATGGAGAATAAGACCTAAATTAACAAAATTAGGTTAGTATAATGTGCCATATTATGTGAAGATGGTTTATGATTGCTTAAAGAACTAACACAACTTTTAGGCTTGAGTACTTAGACAATTTCTTATGACCTTGGAAGAAATATGACCATTCATTTACCTTAAATTGGCAGTAAAGAACTTTAAGGGTATAAATCAACTGATGGAAGATTTTGTATAAATGTAGATTGAAATCTCAGTACTGTAAATCCAGTATTATATTCTGGTGGTGGGTTCACTTAAAGCTTAAGATATTTTATATCCATTGAAACAAAATTTCTCTGTTACTTAAATATGTAGAATATTTTATATTAAAATGTGACCAGATGTTTAATTAACCTGCTGTTCCTAGCAGTAGTACAGTTTCAATGCTCAGCTAGCATAGTATACATACCACTTATTTAGCTTAAAAACTAAATACAATACAGTATTTAAAGAGTATGCAGTAACATCTTTTAACTTATTAGTGTATAAATCCATAAATAGTAGACATTAAATTATCTAAGCATTATTATTATATTCAATAAGAGCACTAAACCCCTATGGGTCATACAGTGCCTCTGTCTAAGCATTATTAAAACTACATAACCTTGAAAATAATGTGCATGCTCTCTACATTTTGTGATGAATGTTGGGTGTGTGGTATATATAATGCTTGCTCCCTGCATTGTTTCATAATTTACATCAAAGTTTTTGCAATTATAATTATGGTGAGAAATGTCATTTTCTAATGCGTGTGCACTGTATTTAGGGAGTTCTAGTTTCTCCATGGTTGAAAAGCAGTTTATATTTTACACAAATAACCCACACATAGGAGACTGAAACTAATGATTCCAATTATTAACTTGGATCATTAGCAAGTCAAGTTCAAACGAGAGGGTAAGGAGGCCAGAATATATACAGGAGAGGGCAGGGAAAGGGAGTGGTGAAATGGGAGGAGGGAGTAGTAATAGTAGTAGTAGTCTTAGGAGGAAGTGGTAGTAATCGAAGTGTTTCTCCTAAGTGTGGATTATTTGTCATGTTCCAGCCATGGTATGTGACTTTTATTCTTCATTTTATATTTTAACCATTTGTTTTTATGTACAACTTAAATAATTGAATTTAGAATGCTCTTATCTTCACACAAGGGGCCTAGCAAAATGAAAGGTATTGTATAATGGTTTTAAAGTGTTCATATTCATATATATATTTTTATTTAAAAAATATTGGTTTTAATGATTTTAATTATCACATGTAAGCAGTTTAATGTAAAATCATTTGTGATAGTTCATTAAACAAAAAAGTATAGGATGTAATGAATTATTTTGTTTATCCTACATTATTTCTTATTGCACGTAAATTTGTGTGGCATACATTTTTCACAACTTCAAACAAAGTTCAGATTTTATTGGAATAAATTTTGATGGCATGTCCTTGCAGCACTTTTGATTGCTACACATGCGAGCATCTTGGTTTGCACTGCATCTTGCACTTTGACTAAGCCTATGCCTTAAGCACTTAGTATTACTATTATTAGCTCATGGTAGACTCTAAATTTTTTATTTGTTTTAATAAAAAATTCTGAAGCAATTAACTTGTTTATTGTACAGTACACTGTTTTCATTAAGCCTACAAAAATACTTGGCAATACTGAACATTAAAACACAACCTTAAAATAAGGTAAAGAGCAGTAGAAAAATTATGACCAAATACTATACATTTGCAGTGAGCAAATAGTATTAGTTTATTCACAAAGATGCACCAAACCTGAGTCATGCAGCACCATGTGATAAGAGATGCTAGCAAATGTCTGACTGGACTACTATCGAAGTTTGGTAGAGTTGTAACAACGATTCTTTGATATTGCGAACACAAATGCAAACTGAAAAGTAATCTTTCAAGAGTGTTTTTTTTTTTTTTTTTTAATTACCCAGTATTTGATGAGAGCATCCTCAATTGTAAAAGAAAAAAAAATGGAGGAAGTGGGGAAAATAAAAAAAAAAAATGTTAAAATTTCAGAAAGACCTGAGGTTGATGCATAGATACTAGTGAAGAGCTCTTGATTGAAGTTATTTAATGTACCTACATTCCCTCAGACCTGATTGCCTCCCATTCTCCAGGCACTGTATGATCCTTCTATTAGAATGGGGAATTGGAGACGGTCATGTTTATTGAAGAGCTTAGAGTAGTTTGCTCATCTCACAATTAGCAGGTGAAGATGTAACCAGGTTCCTACCTGTAATTTCAAAATCTCCGCCTAGGCCTGTTTCTTGTAGGCCTCGGTAGGTGGCCTTGTACTGAGACGTTTTGAGTACTTGCCTCTCTCACTCCATCGACAGCTGCCCTGTAGTCAACACCTTTCCCCTTGGTCTTAGCACTAATTGCCCTCACTCTTGTTTGCTCACCTTGACCACATGAAGTACAGAGAAGCAAGGCTCCACCACTTGCACTGAATGACTCATGAGTTTAGTGCTTTTGATAAATTTCAAAATAATAATGTATGGACCTTATTGGTTTACCTAGTCTGGAGACTACAGCCATGTTAAGTAAAAAGATAATGGGTGGGAGGGGGGGGGGGGGGCCAAACTGACTGACTAGCATGCACTTTTGCATATCCTGTGACCAGTTGCATAAAGGGATGAAAAAGTAAGTTTTTATTGTACTAGTACATACAGTGGACCCCTGGTATTCAATATTAATCCGTTCCTGAGAGCTCATCGAATACCGAAAATATCGAAAAGCGAATCAATTTTCCTCATAAGAAATAATGGAAATCAAATTAATCCGTGCAAGACACCCAAAAGTATGAAAAAAAAAAATTTTACTACATGAAATATTAAGTTTAATGCAATAGAATAATTACAACAATAAAATAATTGACACTTACCTTTAATGAAGATCTGGTGATTGATGGGAGGGGAGAGGTGTTAGTGTTTAGAAGGGGAATCCCCTTCCATTAGGACTTGAGGTAGCAAGTCCTTTTCCGGGGTTACTTCCCTTCTTCTTTTAATGCCACTAGGACCAGCTTGAGAGCCACTGGATTTCTATCGCACAACATATCTGTCCATAGTGGCCTGTACCTCCCGTTCCTTTATGACATTCCTAAAGTGTATCACAACATTGTCAGTGTAATAGTCACCAGCATGGCTTGCAATAGCTGTGTTAGGGTGATTGTCATCAAAAAAGGTTTGGACTTTAAGCCACATTGCACACATTTCCTTAATCTTTGAAGTAGGCAACTTCTTAAATTTCTCTATCCCCTCCTCCGAAGCAGTTTCCTCAAGTGTGGCCTCTTGCTGTTGAAGATGATCTATCAGCTCATCAGTGGTTAGTTCTTCATTGTCCTCCTCCACCAACTCTTCCACATCCTCCCCACTAACCTCCAACCCCAAGGACTTCCCCAGTGCCACAATGGATTCCTCAACTGGCATAGGATTCTCAGGGTTAGCCTCAAATCCTTCAAAATCCCTTTTGTCTACACATTCTGGCCACAGTTTTTTCCTAGTAGAGTTCAAGGTCCTCTTAGTCACTCCCTCCCAAGCCGTACTTACAAGGTTTATACAATTGAGGATATTAAAGTGATCCTTCCAAAACTCTTTTAGAGTCAGTTGAGTTTCTGTGGTCACTATAAAGCACTTTTAAAACATAGCTTTTGTGTACAGTTTCTTGAAGTTGGAAATGACCTGCTGGTCCATGGGCTGCAGGAGAGGAGTGGTATTAGGAGGCAAAAACTTGACCTTAATGAAGCTTATGTCCCCAGAAAGTCGCTCTGCCAAGTCTGTAGGATGACCAGGGGCATTGTCTAATACCAGGAGGCACTTAAGGTCTAATTTCTTTTCAATTAGGTAATTTTTCACAGTGGGGGCAAATGCTTGGTGTAACCAGTCATAGAAAAAGTCCCTAGTGACCCATGCCTTACTGTTTGCCCTCCACAGCACACACAAATTAGCCTTGAGGACATTGTTTTTCCTGAACACACTGGGAGTTTCAGAGTGATACACCAATAAAGGCTTCACTTTGCAATCACCACTAGCATTGGCACACATGAGAAGAATAAGCCTGTCTTTCATAGGCTTATGTCCTGGGAGTGCCTTTTCCTCCTGAGTAATGTAGGTCCTGCTTTGCATTTTCTTCCAAAACAGGCCTGTTTCGTCGCAATTAAACACTTGTTCAGGTTTCAAGTCTTCACTGTCTATGTAATCCTTGAATTCCTTCACATATTTTTCAGCTGGTTTTTAGTCCGAACTGGCAGCCTCACCATGCCTAATCACACGATGTATGCCACTATGATTCTTAAATCTTTCAAACCAACGTTTTCTGGCCTTAAATTCACTCACATCACCACTAGTTGCAGGCAATTTCTTTACTAAATCGTCATGCAACTGCCTAGACTTCACAAATGATCGCTTGAGAGATGCTATCTCCTGCTATCTGTTTTTCATTTATCCACACCAATAACAGTCTCTCAACATTTTCTAACACTTGCAGTCGCTGTTTTGTAATCACAGTTGCACCTTTTGCAAGAACAGCTTCCTTGATTGCCGTTTTCATGGTCACTATAATAGAGATGGTTGATTGGGGTTTATTATACAACCTGACCAGCTCCGACACACGCACTCCACTTTCGTACTTTGCAATTATCTCTTTCTTCATTTCATAAGTCATTAGCGCCTTTTTTCTTGAAGGGTTGCCACTAGAAGCTTCTTGGGGCCCATGGTGACTTATTTTTCAGAAACAAGCACCAAACACAGTGATAATATGGATAATATGGAATGTACCGAATGTATCCTTAGATGCGCGCACACTGGCTGGCTTGTAAACACGGGCACACATGGGGCAGTTCAGGCCACACGTGCACATGTCTCGTACGAATCATATCGAATACCGAGGCAAATTTTTTGCGATATAATGCAGTCATTCAGTCAGTCATTCATCACACACACTCGTATTATTTATTTTTTTATTAGCACACTGGCCAATTCCCACCAAGGCAGGGTGGCCCAAAAAAGAAAAACTTTCACCATCATTCACTCCATCACTGTCTTGCCAGAAGGGTGCTTTACACCACAGTTTTTAAACTGCAACATTAACCCTTTGACTGTCGCGGCCGTATATATACGTTTGCGAGGTACAGTGTTTGACGTATATATACTCATAAATTCTAGCGGCTTCAAATCAGGCAGGAGAAAGCTAGTAGGCCCACATGTGAGAGAATGGGTCTGTGTGGTCAGTGTGCACCACATAAAAAAAATCCTGGAGCACGCAGTGCATAATGAGAAAAAAAAAACTCCGACCGTTTTTTTTAATTAAAATGCCGACTTTGTGGTCTATTTTCGTATAGTATTTGTGGTTGTATTCTCGTTTTCTTGGTCTCATTTGGTAGAATGGAAACTATATTATAGAAATGGAGGTGATTTTGATTAATTTTACTATAAAAAGAACCTGGAAATGGAGCACAAAGTACAGGAAATGTTTGATTTTTGCCGATGTTCAAAAGTATACAAATGATGTCATTGTCCAATAAATGTCCAAATAGCCATTCTAATACGCAGTCATGAATGGGTTGATGTAATTTTTACAATTATTACAGTATTGCAGTAGTCTGCATAACAGTAAATCTTCTATTTTTTGTTTGAATAAAATTTCAAAATAAAAAGCAAGAGTAATATCACAGGGACCTGGAGACATGACTGATGAACAAAGAAAATGTTATTTTAGAGCCAGGAATGTCTGCATTGTTCATTCTGGACCTTATTTTGAAATTGTCGTATTTTTTAATTTTCGTGAAATTGGCCAAATTGCAAATTTCTGACCATGTTATTGGGTAGTTGAAATCGGTAAATGGGCAGTTTCTTGTACTCAATCGATAGAAAAAATAGAGTTCTGAAGAAATAGTTATGAGTTTGGTTGACTGGAATAAGGGAATTAGCCGAAAATAGGGCTCAAAGTGGGCGAAATTGCCGATTTTTAAATATCGCCGAAGTCGCTAACTTCGCGAGAGCGTAATTCCGTCAGTTTTCCATCAAATTTCGTTTTTTTGGTGTCTTTACAATCGGGAAAAGATTCTCTATCATTTCATAAGAAAAAATAATTTTTTTTTTTTCGAAAATTTTGCGACACCAGAAGCAACTTCAGGATTTGGCCCTTCGACAGTCAAAGGGTTAACACCCCTCCTTCAGAGTGCAGGCACTGTACTTCCCATCTCCAGGACTCAAGTTCGGCCTGCCGGTTTCCCTGAATCCCTTCATAAATGTTACTTTGCTCACACTCCAACAGCACGTCAAGTATTAAAAACCATTTGTCTCCATTCACTCCTATCAAACACGCTCACGCATGCCCGCTGGAAGTCCAAGCCCCTCGCACACAAAACCTCCTTTATTCCCTCCCTTCAACCTTTCCTAGGCCGACCCCTACCCCGCCTTCCTTCCACTACAGACTGATACACTCTTGAAGTCATTCAGTTTCGCTCCATTCTCTCTACATGTCCGAACCACCTCAACAACCCTTCTTCAGCCCTCTGGACAACAGTTTTGGCAATCTCGCACCTCCTCCTAACTTCCAAACTATGAATTCTCTGCATTATATTCACACCACACATTGCCCTCAGACATGACATCTCCACTGCCTCCAGCCTTCTCCTCGCTGCAACATTCATCACCCATGCTTCACACCCATATACGAGTGTTGGTAAAACTATACTCTCATACATTCCCCTCTTTGCCTCCAAGGACAAAGTTGTTTGTCTCCACAGACTCCTAAGTGCACTGCTCACTCTTTTCCCCTCATCAATTCTGTGATTCACCTCATCTTTCATAGGCCCATCCGCTGACACGTCCACTCCCAAATATATGAATACATTCACCTCCTCCATACTCTCTCCCTCCAATCTGATATCCAATCTTTCATCACCTAATCTTTTTATCCTCATAACCTTACTCTTTCCTGTATTCACTTTTAATTTTCTTCTTTTGCATGCCCTACCAAATTCATCCACCAACCTCTGCAACTTCACTTCAGAATCTCCCAAGAGCACAGTGTCATCAACAAAGAGCAACTGTGACAACTCCCACTTTGTGTGATTCTTTATCTTTTAACTCCACGCCTCTTGCCAAGACCCTCGCATTTACTTCTCTTATAACCCCATCTATAAATATATTAAACAACCACGGTGACATCACACATCCTTGTTTAAGGCCTACTTTTACTGGGAAATAATCTCCCTCTTTCCTACATACTCTAACTTGAGCCTCACTAGAGTATGTAGGAAAGAGGGAGATTATTTCCCAGTAAAAGTAGGCCTTAGACAAGGATGTGTGATGTCACTGTAGTTGTTTAATATATTTATAGATGGGGTTGTAAGAGAAGTAAATGCGAGGGTCTTGGCAAGAGGTGTGGAGTTAAAAGATAAAGAATCACACATAAAGTGGGAGTTGTCACAGTTGCTCTTTGTAAACAAATAACAATTAAGCACAAATGAGTATTTCAAAGACAGGTCATGTGGTCATTTGCCGAGTTGCTGTGCATTCAGTAGAATCCAGTATTCTGTTAGGTAGTGTAATAAAAAAAAAAAGTTTGATAGGGTCACAGGTTAAACATTTATGAGAGACAATTATTCAGTATTTTAGTTGTGGGTGAGTAAGTGATTTTTAAGAAGAGACTTAAATTTATAAACAGTGTTTCTTTTATATTCACAGATAATGAATTCCAGATTTTTGGGCCTTTTATGTGCATTGAGTTTTTGCATGGTGCGAGATGGACACGAGGAACATCGGAGAGTGATCTGTGCCGTGTGTTCTGTTGAGGTTGGTAAGGAGATGTTTGAGGGGAGGGTTTATATCCTTGTTAAGTGTTCTATGTATGTATGTAGTAGGTACAGTAATAAGTATGGATGTTTTGTACGGTGAGTAGGCTTAGTTTTGAATATTGGTGGAGTGTGCTGCCTGTAGTGGGAATTTATCATCATTCTGACTGCAGCCTTTTGTTATGTAATTAATGGTCTGAGATGGTTTATTGTTGTTGAGCCCCACGCACAAATTCCATAGGTGAGATAGGGGTAAATAAGCAAATGATATAGGGCCATGAGGGCTGACTGTGGAACCATAGTACCGTATCTTTGATAGTATGCCTACGGTCTTGGAAATTTTCTTGGAAATTTGTTGTACATGTGCTTGAAATTTGAGTATTATCAGGGTGGATTCCTAAGAATTTTCCCCCCTGTGAGCTTTGTGATAGGTGATCCGTTTATCATTATGTTAAGAGGGACATCTGTAGCTCTGTTTCCAAACTGAATGAAGTAGGTTTTGTCAGTGTTGAGAGTAAGTTTGTTAGTCATAATCCAGGTAGATATTTTCTGTAATTCGGTATTCACAGTATTGGCTAGCATGACTGGGCTTGGGTGAGAGAAGACATATGTAGTGTCATCTGCAAATAGTGTGGGTTTGAGTAGTTGCGATGCATTTGGTAGGTCATCTATGTTAACGAGAAAGAGAAGAGGGCCAAGGACACTTTCCTGTGGGACACCAACTGTAATTGGCTGTGTGGAAGAGTTTGTTCCATTTGTGTACACATATTGGCTTCTGTTGCTGAGGTATGACTAGTTAGTTGAGGGAGTGCCCTCTTATACAGTGGTCCCCTGCTTTTCGTAGTTCCCGGCAATCGTAAAATTCGCCAATCATAGAGGTATTTTCGTATAAACATGGACTCGCTTTTCATAGGTTGACTCGCAAGTCATAGTTCGTCCAGGACTCGTACCCACGGCGTGAGCCAGGGCGGCAGCCAGTCTGGCATTGTTTACCAGTGAGTGAAGGTCCCCTCACGTGCTCCAGCGAAATATTTCATAATATTCCATTTATTTTAGTGCTTGCAAGTACTAAATAAACTACCATGGCTCCAAAGAAAGCTCCTAGTGCCAAGCCTGTGGTAAAGGTGAGAAATACGATTGAATTTAAGAAAACCATCATTGAACAATATGAAAGTGGTACAAGTGTGGCCGAACTGTCCAGGATGTATAAGAAACCCTACACAAACTTATGTTCCACAGTGGCCAAGAAAAATGAAATAAAGGATGCTGTTGTTGCAAAGGGAGTAACTATGCTGACAAAAATGAGATCACCAGTACTGGAAGAGGTTGAGAAGTTATTATTGGTGTGGATAAATGAGAAACAATTAGCAGGAGATACTCTTATGACTTCGTTTATTTGTGAAAAGGCTAGGCAGTTGCATGAAGATTTGGTAAAGAAATTGCCTGCAAATAGTGAAGTGAGTGAATTTAAGGCCAGCAAAGGCTGGTTTGAGAGATTTAAGAACCGTACTGGTATACACAGTGTGGTAAGGCATGGTGAGGCTGCCAGTTCGGACCACAAGGCGGCTGAAAAATATGTGCATGAATTCCAGGAGTACATAGAGGCTGAAGGACTGAAACCTGAACAAGTGTTCAATTGTGACGAAACAGGCCTCTTTTGGAAGAAAATGCCAAAGAGGACCTTCATTACACAAGAGGAAAAGGCAATGCCAGGGCACAAGCCTATGAAAGACAGGCTGACTCTAATGTTCTGTGCTAATGCTAGTGGGGATTTCAAAGTGAAGCCATTACTAGTGTACCATTCTGAAAATCCCAGAGTGTTCAGGAAAAACAATGTTATGAAGAGTAAATTGTGTGTGTTTTGGAAATCTAATAGTAAGGCATGGGTCACGAGGGAAATTTTCGTTGAGTGGTTCAATGAAGTGTTTGGCCATAGTGTGAAGGAGTATCTCCTGGAAAAGAAATTGGATCTCAAGTGCCTGCTAGTAATGGACAATGCACCTGCTCATCCTCCAAACTTGGATGACCTAATTCTGAAGGAGTTTGGGTTCATCACAGTAAAGTTCTTGCCCCTGAATACCACTCCTCTCCTCCAACCCATGGACCAGCAGGTTATTGCAAACTTTAAAAAACTCTACACAAAAGCAATGTTTCACAGGTGCTTGACTGTGACCACAGACACTCACTTGACCCTAAGGGAATTTTGGAGAGAACACTTCAGCATCCTCCACTGCATAACCCTTATAGGTATGGCTTGGGAGGGAGTGACTACCAGGACTTTGAACTCTGCCTGGAGAAAATTGTGGCCAGATTGTGTCGACAAGAGGGATTATGAAGAATTTGGGACTGATCCTAATGAGCCTACGTCTGTTGTAAAATCAGCTGTGGCACTGGGGAGTTCCATGGGGTTGGATGTGAGTTTGGAGGATGTGGAAGAATTGGTGGAAGACCACAATGAAGAGCTCACCACTGAGGAGCTGCAAGAGCTTCAGCAGGAAGAGCAACACATTGCAGCTCAGAATCTTGCTGCAGAGGAGGAGAAAGAGAGATGGAAGAAGGTGCCTTCTTCAGAAATTAAAGAGATTTTTACTATGTGGGGTAAGATGGAAAGCTTTATGGAGAAACATCACCCTAACAAGGTTGTTGCAAGCCAGGTTAGCAACATGTGCAGTGACAAAGTCTTGGGCCATTTTAGGGAAGTGTTAGAGATGCCAGAAACAGAGCTCTCTCCACAGTTATTTTGTGAGACAGGACTCCAGTGACTCTCAAGGTGGTCCTAGTGGCATTAAGAAACAGAGAAGAGAAGCAACCCCAGAAAAGCAAATGGTACCTGAGGTGTTGATGGAAGGGGATTCCCCTTCCAAACTATAAACAATCCACTCACTCTCCTCCTCCAGTCTCCCATACACTAAGAAGAATCTCCAATAAAGTTAAGTGTTATGCTGTTAATGTTTCATTCATCATTTCCCATTGTATTGTTTATGTACTACATGCATATTTCATGTTAAAATTTTTTTTTGTTTTAATACTTCCGGGTGTCAGGAACGGATTAATTGTATTTACATTATTTCTTATGGGGAAAATTGATTCGTAAATCGTAAATTTCGTTTATAGTAACGGCTCCAGGAACGGCTTAATTACGAACGAGGTACCACTGTACCATAGTGCGACAATTTTATGTGGAGCAAATCATGGTCAACTGTATCAAAAGCTTTACATAAATCAATGAAGATCCCCAGTGGGACTGATTTTTTCTCTAGTGCAGTGTTTATTTGTTCTAGCATGTGTATAATAGCATCATTTGTATTTTTATTAGGCCTGAACCCAAACTGACAGGGGTTGAGTATGTTGTGGGAGATGAGGTAGGAATAGATTCGCTTATGAATTAATTTTTCGAAGATTTTAGAGAGAGGGTGTAAGTTGGATATTGGCCTATAGTTTTTCAAGTCTGTTTGATCTCCTTTATAGATCTGGGTGACCCTCGCTATTTTGAGAACTGTAGGGAAGGTAGAGGATTCGATGGATTTGTTAGTGTTGCAATGATTGGTGACAACACTTGTGACGCTTTTTTGTATATAAAGGGTGGTAAGGTATTTAAATCTCCTGTCTTGTTTTTTAGTGTGTTGATAATAAGGGAGACTTCTGTTGGGTTAGTCGGAGCTAGGAACAGTGTGTTTGGGTGGTTGCCAGTGAGGTAGTCATTGGGTGGGGTATTTGAGCTTGGGATTTTATTGGCAAGGTTTTTTTTCCTATGGTGAAGAAATCATTGAGTCTGCTATTTCAGTTGGTGGGAATTGGGGTTCATCTGGTTTTGTTAGTTCAATTGCGCTCTTTCCTGATATCTTTTTTTGTTCCTAGAATTTCTGATGAGGTGTTCCAGGTCTTTTTTATATCGCCTTTTAAGTTGGATAATCTGTTCTCATAATACAATTTTTTAGCCCTTCTTATCAGGCTGGTTAGGATTAACAAGTAATGTTTTGTTTGGTCTCTGGTTATGTGACCCATTCTGGACTTTTTTTCGTATAGGTGCTTTGTATTTATGGATTTGAGGATGCTGGGTGTTAGCTAGGGACTGTTCAGTCTCTTAGCTGTCATCTGTTTAGTTTTTTAAGGGCAGTGCTTGTTATGGAGGTATTGGGCCTTTTTTAGAAAATTATTAATACATTCGTCAATATCTGTATAGATTTCTAGCTCAGTGTGCCAGTCAATGTTTGTCATTGCTGTTGTGAAGTTATTAATGGCTGCCTCATTATGAAGTCTGAAAGTGACCATCAGCTGTATAATGTACTGTAGGGTAAAATAGACCAGAAATCCATTCCAGTACAACCGTTGACTTTGGTACCAGAACCTCTACCATCCACCTCAGCCCAGTAGGGCCACAGCATAACTCTCCACTTTCTTCACAGTCATCGACGAACACCAGCATCGACAATTTAAAGTAAGAAATACTATTATTTCTGTTGCATTTGTAGTCTTTAGCATTAAAAACAGCATAATACATCATGACAGTGAACTACAATTACATATTCACTTTTATCTTTGTAAGATCCGGTCTAAAAAAAAAGTTTAGTCTTTTTTGGGGCTCCCAGGAACATAACCCTATTTTTCCCATTAGTTCTTCAGTTTATCTAACACGGATTTACCTAACATGGCATTTTCAGGAACATTAGTGTTATATAATGGTCTACTGTACACTTGGAAAATCCTTGCACACGAAAATCACTCATGAAAGCAAAAAACTCGGCAGGAGATGCAACATTCCCCCAATGAAAAGCAGGTGTGCCACAAGTACACTGAGAGACAGCACAGTAAGTGTCAGGTGCCCAAGACTGTTCAACTGCCTCCCAGCATACATAAGGGGGATTACCAATAGACCCCTGGCTGTCTTCAAGAAGGCACTGGACAGGTACCTAAAGTCAGTACCTCACTAGCCAGTCTGTGGTTCCTACGTCAGTTGGCGTGCGACCAGCAGTATCAGCCTGGTTGATCAGACCCTGATCCACCATGAGACCTGGTCTCAGACCGATCCACAGGGGCATTGACCCCCGAAACCCTCTCCAGGTATACCTTGCCTTGGTGGTATATGGCCAGTTTGATAAAAAAAAAATATATATATATGTAGTAATTTCTATTTAATGTATTAAACCAGTATTAAACTCTGTATATTTGTTGCAATAAGTCTCAGAAGTACTAAACCCATATTGGTCATTTAGAACTGCATGGTTGAGGAGTGCTGGTGATGAGAAAATGTGAAGGCTTATTATTAGATTAATTTTAGGTGCAGGGTCTTGACCTAGGGAATTGGCTCTGTGCTCCAGTTCCCTTAATTAACCCTGAATACCTTCCATCCCCCCCTTCCCCACAGGCGCTGTATAATCCTATGGGTTTAGCACTTCCCCATGATTATAATAATAATTTAGGTGCAGGGTGAACACATGCACAAGGAAGAGGTCAAGGTGCAATTAGTAAGTTTCAGTTGAGAAGTCATAGAAACTGTTTTAAAGAAGACAGCATCAAGGTGTGGGAAGGTTATTTTAATCGTGGATTGTTGAGAGCTGCACGACATGGCTAGGGGGAAAGGTTCAGAGGTTGACTAGAGGGCATTGGCAAATAAGATAGGGAAAGGGAGGAGCACAGTTGATATTGCAAATCGAGTATCTGTTAAGTAATCAGAGAATCTGTGTAGAAGGTGGAGCCATCGGAGAAGGTGGTGGAAAGTTAACATGTCAGGACACTGACATGCTGTCTGATAAACAGGACAATTGATAAAAAGATGTACTGTCAGCAATACCCTTGATTCTTGAATTACGAGTGTGTGACATCCTTACACAGCAAATAGTTTACCATAACCATATCCCACCAAGGTAGGATGACCTTCCAAAAAAGAAGTCACCATTATCCATTGAAAACCTATCTTGCCCAAAATGCACAGACATTGCAATAAAGTTCTGAACTGTAACCTTTCCCTTTCCTTCGAGGTGCAGGCATTATACTTCTTGCTTCTGGGACTAAATGTGCTTAACTGGTTTCCCTGAATCCCCTCATTAATATTACCATGCTTATGTTACAAAAGCATGCCAAATCCCTAAATCTATTTTGTGTCTTCACTTGCTTACATGTCTGCTAGATCCTCAGGCCCTTGTCACTTAAAATCTTCATACAGTTCCTACCCCTTTAAGGAAGGTGACATGAGCAACCTTCCCAAGGACTGAATCTGCCTTCATTCCCCATGGTGCTGTAGGATCCCTATGGACTCAGAGTTCCTCCCCATGAAATAAATAACACCTTCCCTCTAACCACCCCTACCCCTTCTTCCTAACTCCTAATATTTAAACAATGTTGGAATTTAGCTTATACTGTATTTGGTTGAAAATTTATACTATTTAGTTCTCTTTTTATATAAATATTTTTATTTTATATGTATAGCATACCCCTTTTGGAAAGTTCCATTTGTGCTAGTGAGATGTTCTCTCCTGTTCCTTGAACTGAACCTGATTACGTTCCTTAGGTGTTTCCTCCTAGATATGATGATTATATATACTATTAGCAGAAAGGTGGGCTAGTGTAAGTATGGGTAGTTGGGGGTTGAAAAGGGGTGGGATAGTTTTAAAAATGTAGTGTTAGAAAGTGGGGAAGAAGTTTGTGGCTATAGGAGGGTGGGTGCAGGAGAAAAGAGTAATTGGTGGAATGATGAGGTAAAGGGTGCGATAAAAGAGAAAAAGGTCACTTACGAGAGGTTTTTACAAAGCAGAAGTGATATAAGAAGGTTGGAGAGTGGTGAGGGAGTGCAATAGGAGAGCAAATGATAAAGTGGGTGAGGCACTGTCAACAAATTTTGCTGAGAATAAGGAAAAAAAATTGGAGATAAACAGGTTAAGAAAGGTTAGGGAATGAATGGATTTGTTAGTTAAAAACAGTAGAGGAGCCAGTAGACGGAGAGCTGAAGGTTTTGGGAAGATGACTGGAATATTTTGAGGAACTTTTAAATGTTGATGAAGAAAGGGAGGCAGTAATTTCATGCATTGGCCAGGGAGGTACAACATATTTTAGGAGAGAAGAACAGGATGTGAGTGTGGGGGAGGTGTGTGAGGCATTTTGTAGAATGAAAGAGGGTAAAGCAGATGGAAATGATGGGATCATGACAGAAATGTTAAAAGCAGGAGGGGATATAGTGTTGGAATGGTTGGTAATTTTTGTTTAAATGTATGAAAGAGAGGAAGGTACCTAGGGATTGGCAGAGAGCGTGTGAAGTTCCTTTATAAAAAGGGGAGGAGGACAAAATAGATTGTAAAAATTATAGGGGAATAAGTTTACTGTGTATACCAGGTAAAGTGTATGGTAGGGTTATTATTGAAAGAATTAGAGGTAAGACAGAGAGCAGGATTGCATTTAGATAAAGGTAGGGAAGTTTTCAATGCATTTATGGATTTAGAAAAGGCATATGATAAAGTGGAGGGGGAAGCAATGTGACAGACGTTGCAAGTGTATGGAATAGGTAGTAGGTTACTAAATACTGTAAAAAGTTTTTATGAGGATAGTGAAGCTCAGGTTAGGGTGTGTAGGAAAGAGGGACATTACTTCCCAGTAAAAGTAGGTCTTAGACAGGGATGTGTAATGTCGTCATGGTGGTTTAACATATTTATAGATGGGGTTGTAAAAGAAGTCAATGCTAGGGTGTTTGGGAGAGGGGTGGGATTAAATTATGGGGAATCAAATACAAAATAGGAGTTGACACAGTTACTTTTTGCTGATGTAACTGTGCTTGTGGGAGATTCTAAAGAAAAGTTGCAAAGGTTAGTGGACGAGTTTGGGAGGGTGTGTAAAGGTAGAAAGTTGAAAGTGAACAGAGATAAGAGTAAGGCGGTGAGGGTATCAAATGATTTATATAAAGAAAAATTGGGTATCACATTGGAGAGAGGGAGTATGGAAGAAGTGAATGTTTTCAGATATTTGGGAGTTGACGTGTCAGCAGATGGGTTTATGAAGGATGATGTTAACCACAGAATTGGTGAAGGAAAAAAGATGAGTGGTATGTTGAAGTAGCTGTGGAGACAAAAAACATTATCAATGGAGGCAAAGAAGGGAATGTACGAAAGTATAGTGGTACCAACACTCTTCTGTGGGTGTGAAGCTTGGGTTGCAAGTGTTGCAGTGAGGAGGTGGCTGGAGGCAGTGGAGATGCCCTGTCTAAGGGCACTGTGTGGTGTAAATATTATGCAGAGAATTTAGAGTGTGGAAATTAGGAGGTGTGGAGTTACTAAAAGTATTAGTTAAAGGAAGGAAGGTGGGGTAGGGGTCATCTTAGAAAAGGTTGGAGGGAGGGGGTAAAGAAAGTTTTGGGGGCGAGGGGCTTGGACTTCCAGCAAGCATGTGCGAACGTGTTAGATAGTGAATGGAGACGAATGGTTTTTGGGACCTGATGAGCTGTTGGAGTGTGAGCAGGGTAATATTTAGTGATGGGATTCAGGGAAACCAGTTATTTTTATATAGCTGGACTTGAGTACTGGAAATGGGAAGTACAATGCCTACACTTTAAAGGAGGGGTTTGGGATATTGGCAGTTTGGAGGGGTATGTTATATATCTTTATATATGCTTCTAAACTGTTGTATCTGGGCACCTCTGCAAAGACAGTGATTATGTGAGTGAGGTGAAAGTGTTGAATGATGAAAGTATTTTCTCTTTGGGGAGTTTTTCTTTTTGGGTCATCCTGCCTTGGTGGGAGATGGCCAATTTGTTGAAAAAAAAAAAGGTTTGTCTTTACAGCTCTGCTTATCTGTTTGTCTGCTTATCTCTCTTTGTGTCTCTGCTTGTCTTTGTCTCAGAGAGCAACTTGTGAACCAACAGGTATTATACACAATGCAGAGCCATCATGTCTGATTCCTGAACAAGTGAAAATGTGCATTACTTTCCAGTCATGCTTATTATGCATTATATCTACAAGCACAGTATAGCACTTTGTCTGTTTTTTTTTTGGTTATCTTAGGTAATTTACACTATGTATAACAGTATTTGTGTACCTGTGAGATAGAGACAGAGAGATAGATAAAAAGATATATACAGACAGACGGAGATAGAGACAGCCAATCAGCCAGCCTGCCAAACACGTATTACAGGTTCCAGAACTGTTTTTCTTTAGGGCAAGGTTATAGGACATTTTGGCAGGATTAACACAGTGTTAAGACCCATTCTACCAGGCATCTCAGGCCAATCGTGCCAAATTTGGAGACAGGAAAAATAAAACTTTGATCTATGTTTGGAGAGCTAGCGGTAACAACATATACTATCTATGTTTGGGCAGTTAAGGGGTCAAAGGGAATGAAACATTCCCCAAGTTGAAACTATATATTTGTAATCAAAATTGTCACAAAACAGTAAACAAAATTTCATGGGGATTTTTTTATTAACACATCGGCTGTTTCCCACCAAGGCAGGGTGGCCCGAAAAAGAAAATCCTCATCATTTACTCCCCTCAAGGGAGGTTCCTTGATGCTGGTGAGGGGCTCTTGATCTAGGGAATTGGATCTGTGCTCCAGTTCCCTGAATTGAGAATGAAAGCCTTCCATCCCTCCCCCCATGTGCTGTATAATCCTACGGGTTTAGCACTCCCCCACAATTATAGTAATTATCATCATTCACTCCATCACTGTCTTGCCAGAGGCATGCTGACACTACAGTTATAAAACTGCAACATTAACACCCCTCCTTCAGAGTGCTGGCAGTGTACTTCCCATCTCCAGGAATCAAGTCCAAGGATATCTTTATTACACAAGCCAGAGAAGGCTAAACAGACATTTTTTTGACACATTGATATTTTTGCCCCAATTTGAGGCTCAATCATTGATGGTGAGGGGCTCTTGATTTAGGGAATTGGATCTGTGCTCCAGTTCCCCGAATTAAGCCTGAATGCCTTCCACATCCCCCCCCCCAGGCGCTGTATAATCCTCCGGGTTTAGCGCTTCCCCCTTGATTATAATAATAATGAGGCTCAATCAGTATGTCCCCTCAAGGAAGGTTCCTTGATGTTGGTGAGGGGCTCTTGATTTAGAGAATTGGATCTGTGCTCCAGTTCCCCGAATTAAGCCTGAATGCCTTCCACATCCCCCCCCAGGCGCTGTATAATCCTCCAGGTTTAGTGCTTCCCCCTTGATTATAATAATAATAATCAATCAGTATGTCAGTTTCAAAAAATGTAAACGCATAATAGTTCCATTGGATTGAGCATAAGTTGTTTAAGACAGAAAAGTTTCATTTATTTTGGTAGAAAGTGAAATTATTTTGATTCAAAATTGATGAAATTTTGTAGGGTTACCCCTCAGGGAAGGTTCCTTGATGTTGGTGAGGGGCTCTTGATTTAGGGAATTGGATCTGTGCTCCAGTTCCCCGAATTAAGCCTGAATGCCTTCCACATCCCCCCCCCCCAGGTGCTGTATAATCCTACGGGTTTAGCGCTTCCCCTTGATTATAATAATAATTTGTAGGGTTACAGTACATGGTCCCCTCAAGGAAGGTTCCTTGATGTTGGCGAGGGGCTCTTGATTTAGGGAATTGGATCTGTGCTCCAGTTCCCTGAATTAAGCCTGAATGCCTTCCACATCCCCCCCCCCCCAGGCACTGTATAATCCTCCGGGTTTAGCGCTTCCCCCTTGATTATAATAATAATAATACAGTACGTGGTCATGGCATGGTGTCAAACAAAGGGTTCTCTCTCTCAACCATTTCACTGACAGATCTAAAACTTTACCAAACTTGGTGTGCTGAATCTTGCATGTCTCAAACTGTCATCAAAATCCATGATGGTGAGGTGGAGAGCCCTGGTCCACTTGACATGGAATGACCCTAGTACTGCAAGTAAACATTTATTAAAAACTTACTTTATTCCTTGCTTTAGTTGCTGTATAGTCCTTGTGGCTTAGCGCTTCTTTTTGATTATAATAATCCTTGCTTTAGTGTAAAAGTTAACTGCAAATGCTTTTGTTCTATTTCTCTCTCCCCCAAAAGTAAAAAGTTCCTTTATCCTGACAAGGGGCTCAGGCTGCAAGGCAGTGCCTCTTCAAGGGGGGCTCCTTGGCGTGGTGAAGAGGCTCTTGGTCTGAGGAATTAGCCCTGTCGGTCTTCTTCCTCAGACCGAACCTAATTACCCCCCATTCTCCCCTCCCCCATCCATCCTCCCCCCTCCTCCCCTTTTCCCTTTTCCCCCTCCTCCTCCTCACCCCTCCCTTTTGCCCTTCCTCTTTTTAGCCTTCGTGATTTCTCCCACAGGCGTGCTAGTTCCTAGGTAGGGGAAAGGACACCGGGGTCGTCCATTCCGTTTAGGTTTTCTTTAGTCAGTGCACCGTTGAGAGTAAGTTTGTTAGTCAGAGAATCCATAAGGTCTAGATATTTTGTCGCGTATGTCGGTATTCACTGTAATTGGCTAGCCATGACTGGTGCCTTGCGAGTGAGTAGAAGACGTATGTAGTGTCAATTTCTGCAAAATAGTGTGGCGTCTTTGAGTAGTTGAAGAGCATTGGTAGGTCATCTATGGTAACGAAAAAGAGAAGAGGCCTAAGGACACTTTCCTGTGGGTACACCACTGTAATTGGCACCCTTGTGTGAAGAAGTTTGCTTCCATTTGTGTACACATATTGGCTTTTGACTTGCTGAGGTATATAGATAGTTAGTTGAGGGAGTGCCCTTCTTATACAGTGAGTCCCCTGCTATTCGTAAGTCCCGGCAATCGTAAATTTCGCCTTCATAGAGGTATTTTCGTTATAAAACATGACTCGCTTTTCGTAGTTGATCGCAAGTCATAGTTCGTTCCAGGACTCCGATACCCCACGGCGTGAGCCAGGGCGGCAGCCAGTTGGCATTTTTCACCAGCAGCTGAGTGAAGGTCCCCTCACGGCTCCAGCGAAAAATATCTTCATATATTCCATTTATTTGTAGTGCTTGCCAAGTACTATAATAAAACTACCATGGTCTCAAAGAAGCTCATAGTGCCAAGCCTGTGGTAAAGGTTGAGAAATACGATTGAATCTAGAAAACATTCATTGATCATATGAAACGTCGGTACAAGTGTGGGCCCTGAAACTGTCCAGGATGGCTATAGAAAACACTACACAAACTTATGTTCCACAGTGGCCAACGAAAAGAATAAGGGATCGATGTTGTGCCAAAGCCGAGTAAACTAATGCTGACAAAAAATGAGTAATCAACCAGTGTACTGGAAGAATGGTTGAGCAAGTTATTAGTTGGTGTGAGATAAATGGAAACTATTAGCAAGAGATACTCTTATGACTTCGTTTTTTGTGAAAGGGTAGGCCCAGTTTGCATGAAGATTTGCGAAAGGAAATTGCTGCAATAGTGAAGTGACGTGAATTTAGGCCTCAGCAAAGATGGTTTGAGAGAATTATAAGCTAACGTAACTACTGGTATCACAGTGTGGATAAGGCATGGTGTGGCTGCCAGTTCGGACCACAAGGCGGCCTGAAAAATAACTTGTGAATGATCATCTCCAGGATTGATACATAGAGGCTGAAGGACTGAAACCTGTAACAACGAGTTCACTTGTGACGAAAACCATGCCCCCCCACAATTAGAAGTCGCCCATGCAGAGGACCTTCATTACACAATGACGGAAAAGGCATATGCCCGGCACAATCCTATCGAAATGACAGGCTGACTCTAATGTTCTGTGCTAATGCTAGTGGAGGAGTTCAAAGTGAAGCCAATTACGAGATTGTACCATTCTGAAATTCCCCAGACTCGTGTTCAGAATAACAAATGTTATGAGAGTAAATTGTGTGTGTTTGAAATCTAATAGTAAGCATGGGTCACGAAGGGTAATTCTCGTTGTTTCAGTGGTTCAATGAAGGTTGGCCATAGTGTGCAAGGAGTCTCTCTTGGAAAAAGAAATTGGATCTCAAGTGCCTGCTAAGTAAATGACAATGACCTGCTCTATCCTCCAAACTTGAGATGGACCCCATAATTCTGAGGAAGTTGGGTTCATCACAGTAAAGGTCTATGCCTGAGTACCACTCCTCTCCTCCAACCCATGGACCAGAGGTTATTGCAAACTTTAAAAAACTCTACACAAAAGAGCAATGTTTCCACAGCTGTGCTTGACTGTGACCACAGGACATCTCCCTTGACCTAAAGGAGAATTTTGGACGAGAGAACACTTCGCATCAATCCACTGCATACACTCCTTATAGGATATGGCTTGGAGGGCAACCCGTGTACGTGAACTTCAGGACTTTGACTCTGCCTGGAGAAATTGTGGCGCAGATTGGATGTCGAAAGAGGGATTATGAGATGTCGGAATGATCCTAATGAGCCTACGTCTGTTGTAAATCCAGCGGATGGCAAACTGGGGAGTTCCATGGGTTTGGATGTGAGTTTGGAGGATGTGGAAAGAATGGTGAGGAAGACACAATGAGAGCCTCACCAGCTGAGAGAGCTGCAAAGAGCTTCAGCAGGCAAGTAAGCTACAATTGCAGTAAGAATCTATGCTGCAGAGGTAGGAAGAACAAAGGAGAGATGAAGAAGGTGGCCTTCTTCAGGAAATTAAGAAGATTTTTACTATGTGTGGGTAAGATGGAAAGCTTTATGGAGAAACCATCATCTAACAGTTGTTGCATAACTGGGTTCAGCAACATGTGAGTGACAAGTCTTGGCCATTTTAGGAAGCACACCTGTATGAGATGCCAGAACAGACGTCTGCACGCACACGGTTTTAATTTTTGTTGAGACTGGACTCCAGTGGACTCTCAAGGTGTCCTTAGTGGCATCTAAGAAACAGTGAAGAGAAGCAACCCAGAAATAAGCAAATGGTCCTGAGGTGTTGATGGAAGGGGATTCCCCTTCCAAACTATAAACGCAATACATCACTCACCTCCTCCAGTCTCCCTTACACTAAGAAGATTCTCAATTAAAGTTAAGTGTTATGCTGTGTTAATGTTTCATTCATCATTTCCATAGTATTGTTTATGTCTTACTGCATATTTCATGTTAAAATTTTTTTTTGTTTTATACTTCGTGGTGTCAGGAACGGATTAATTGTATTTTACATTATTTCTTATGGGGAAAATTGATTCGTAATGTAAATTTCGTTTTATAGTAACGGCTCCAGGAAAACGGCTTTAATTACGAACGAGGGTACCACTGTACCATAGTGGCGACAATTTTTTGGTGGAGCAAATCATGGTCAACTGTATCAAAGCTTTACATAAATCTTTAATGAGATCCCAGTGGACTGATTTTTTCTCTAGTGCGTGTTTATTTGTTCGTAGCATGCAGTATAATAGCATCTATTTGTATTTTTATTAGGGCCTGACACAAAACTGTCAGGGGATTGAGTATGATTGTGGGAGAGAGGTAGGATAGATTAACAGCTTATGAAAAAATTTTTCGAGATTTTAGAGAGCAGGGTGTTGTATGTAAGATTGGATATAGGCCTATAGTTTTTCAAGTCTGTTTGATCTCATTTATAGATCTGGGTGACCATCGCTATTTGAGATTGTAGGGAAGGTAGAGGATTCGATGGATTTGTTACGTGTCTTGCAATGATTGGTGAAAACACTTGTGAGCTTTTTTGTATAAAATGGGTGGTAAGGGTATTTAAATCTCCTGTCTTGTTGTTTTAGTGTGTTGTAATAAGGAGACTTCTGTTGGGTTAGTCGGAGCTAGGAACAGTGTGTTTGGGTGGTAGCCAGTGATGTAGGTCATTGGTGGGGTATTTGAGCTTGGATTTTAATGCAAGGTTTTTTTCTTTTTTTTCCTATGGTGAAGAAAATCATTGAGTCTGCTATTTCATGTTGGTGGGAATTGGGGTTCATCTGGTTTTGTTAGTTCAATTGCGCTATTTCCGTATCTTTTTTTGTTCCTAGAATTTCTGATGAGGTTGTTTTCAGGGTCTTTTTTATATCGCATTTTAAGTTGGATAATCTGTTCTCATTAATACAATTTTTTAGCCCTTCTATCAGGCTGGTTAGGAATATTAACAAGTAATGTTTTGTTTGGTCTCTGGTTATGTGACATTCTGGACTTTTTTTCGTATAGGTTGCTTTGTATTTATCGGATTTGTGGATTGCTGGGGTGTTAGCTGGGTCTGTTCAGTCTTCTTAGCCTGTCATATGTTTAGTTTTTTTAAGGGCATTGCTTGTTATGGAGGTAATTGCGGCCTCCCTTTTTTCAGCAAATTATTAATACATTCGTCAATATCTGTATAGATTTCTATCTCAGTGTGCCAGTCAATGTTTGTCATTGCTGTTGTGAAGTTATTAATGGCTGCCTCATTATGAAGTCTGAAAGTGACCATCAGCTGTTGATGTACTGTAGGGTAAAATAGTCCAGAATCATTCCCAGTACAAACAGTTGACTTTGGTACCCAGAAACCTTACATCACTCAGCCAGTGGGCCACAGCTAAACTCTCCTTTCTTCACAGTCATCGACGAACACCAGCATCGACAATTTTAAAGTAGTAAGAATACTATTATTTTTGTTGGCATTTGTAGTCTTTAGCATTTAAAACAGATAATACATCAAATGAGTGAACTACAATTACCATTTCACTTTTTCTTTGTTAAGATCCGGTTAAAAAAAAAGTTTAGTCTTTTTTTGGTGAGGCTCCAGGAACTAACCCTATTTTTCCCATGTTCTTTCAGTTATCTAACACGGATTTACCTAACATGGCATTTTCAGGAACATTAGTGTTATTATAATCGGTCTACTGTACAACTTGGAATAATCCCTTGCACACGAAAATCACTCATGAAGCAAAAAACTCCGGCTCAGGAGATGAACAAACATTCCCAATGAAAAGCAGCTGCGGTGCCACATAGTACACATGAGAGACAGCACAGTAGTGTCAGGTGCCGAAGACTGAGTTCAACTGCCTCCCGCATACTTAAGCGGAGGATTCACCATAGACCCCCTAGGTGTCTTAGAAGCACTGGCACAGGTACCCGTAAAGTCCGTTACTAACTAGGCCAGTCTGTGGTTCCTACGTCAGTTGGCGTGCATTGCGACAGCAGTATCTGCCTGGTTGATCAGACCCTGATCCACCATGAGAGACCTGGTCCTCTCAGACCGAATCACAGCGGCATTGACCCCCGAACCCTCGCCCAGGTATACCTTGCCTTTGCGAGGTATCATGGCCAGTTGATATAAAAAAAATACTATATATATTATGTAGCTAATTTCTATTTAAAGTATTTAAACCAGTTATTAACTCTGTATATTTGTTAGCCCAATAAGTCTCAGAAGTACTAAAACCCATATTGTCATTAGAACCTGCATGTTGAGGATGTGCTGGTGATGCAGAAAATGTGAAGGCTTAATATTAGATTAATTTTAGGTGTGCAGGGTCTTGACCTAGGGAATTGGGCTCTGTGCTCTGTACGGTTCCCTGAATTACCCTGAATACCTTCATCCCCCCTTCCCACAGGGCTGTATAATCCTATGGTTTAGCACTTCCCGATGATTATAATAATAATTTAGGCTGCAGAGGATGACACATGCACAAGGAAGAGGTCAAGGTGCAATTAGTAAGTTTCAGGTTGAGAGTCATAGAAACTGTTTAAAGAAGAACCAAGCATTCAAGGAAGTGGGAATGTTATTTTAAATCGTGGGATTGTGAGAGTCTGCACGACATGGCTCAGGGGGAAAGGTTCAGAGGTTGACTAGAGGGCATTGGCTAAATAAGATAGGAGGAAAGGAGAGGGGCACAGTTGCTATTTGCAAATCAAACGTATCTGTTAAGTAATAGCAGAATCTGTGTAGAGGTGGAGCCATCGGAGAAAGTGGTGGAAAGTTAACATGTCAGGACACTGACATCGCTGTCTGAATAAACAGCGACAATTGATTAAAAAGATTGTCTGTCAGCAAAGTTCCCTTGATTCTTGGAATTACGAGTGTGTGACATCCCTTACACAGTCAATAGTTTACCATAACCTATCCATCACCAGGTAGGATGACCTTCAAAAAAGAAGTCACCATTATCATTGATGAAAACCTATCTTGCCAAAATTGCCACAGAACCATTGCAATAAAAGTTCTGAACTGTAACCTTTCCTTTCGTTCGGGTTGCACGGCATTAAGATTCTTGCTTTGGGACTAAATGTGAACCTTAACTAGGTTTCATGAATACCCTCATTAATCATTACCATGTCTTATGTTACCAAAAGGGGGGCATGCCAAATTCCCCTAGAGATATCTATATTGTGTCTTCCTTGCTTACATGTCTGCTAGAGATCCTCAGGCCCTGTCACTTAAAATCTCATACAGTTCTACCCCTTTAAGTGAATCAAGCGCGTGACATGAGCAACCTTCCCAAGGACTGATCCTGCCTTCATTCCCAATTGGTGCTGATAGGATCCTATGGACTCAGAGTTTCTCTCCCATGAAATAAAATAACACCTTCCCTCTACCCACCCCTACCCCTTCTTCTAACTCCTCAATATTTAAACAATGTTGGGAATTTAGCTTATACTGTATTTGGTTCGAAAATTTATACTATTGAGTTCTCTTTTTATATAAATTACTTTTATTTTTATATGTATAGATACCCCTTTTGGAAAGTTCCATTGTGCTAGTGAGATGTCTCTCCTGTTCTAGAACTGAACCTGATTACGTTCCTTAGGTGTTTCTCCTATGACTATGATGATTATATTATATATTAGCAGAAAGGTGGCTTAGTGTAAGTATGGGTAGTTGGAGGTTGAAAATGGTGGGATAGTTTTAAAAATGTCGTGTTAGAATAGTGTGGGTAAGAAGTTTGTGGGCTATAGGAGGTGTGGGTTGCGAGATATGATAGTAATTGGTGAATGATGAGGTAACGGGTGCGATAAAAGGAACAAAGGTCACTTACAGATCGAGGTTGATTTACACAAGCAGAAGTGATATAGAGGTATTAGAGAGTGCGTTGAGGGTGCTGCTCACAATAGGGGAGCAAATGATAAGTGGTTGTGAGGCACTGTCAACAAATTTTGCTGAGAATAAGGAAAAGAAAATTGGAGATAAACGGATTAAGAAAGAGTTAGGGGAAAGAAATGGATTTTTTAGTTAAAAACTGTAGAGAGCAGTAGTCGGAGCTGAAGGTTTTCGAAGATTGGACAGGAATATTTGAGGACTTTTAAATGTGATGAAGAAAGGGCATGGCAGTATTTTCATGCATTGGCAGGGTTGGTAAACATATTTTAGGAGAGAGAACTGGATGTGGTGTGGGGGGAGGTGTGTGAGAGCATTTTGTCGAATGAAAGAGGGTTTATAAAGCCGATGAAAATTTATGGATCATGACCGGAAAATGAGTAAAGCTAGCGAGAGGAATATAGTGTGAAATGGCTTGGTAATGTTGTTTAAATTGTATGAAAGTGAGAGGAAAGGTACCTAGGATTGCATGAGAGCGTAGTGAAAAGTTCCTTTAAATTAAAAGTGAGTGGTGACATAATTGAATTGTATAAAAATTATTGAGGAATAATGTTACTCGTGTATACAGGTACAGTGATATGGTCGGGTTATTATTGAAAGAATAAGAGGTAAGACAGAGATGCAGGATTCGCATTTAGATAAAGGTAGGAAGTTTTCAAAGCATTTATGGATTTAGGATATGCATATGATAAAGTGGTAGGGGGAAAAGCAATGTGACAGCCGTTGCAAGTGTATGGAATGAGGTATAGGTTACTAAATTACTGTAAATGTTTTTATGAGGCAAGGAAGCTCAGGTTAGGGTGAAATTGTAGGAAAAAGGAGGTGACATTACTTCCTCGTTAAAACGTAGGTCTAAGACAGGGTCATGTGTTAAAGTATTGTCATGGTGCGTTTTAACATATTTATAGATGGGTTGTAAAAAGATAGGTTCAATGCTAGGAGGTGTTTGGGAGAGGGTGGATTAAATTATGGGGAATCAAATTACAAAATAGGAGTTGACACAGTTACTTTTTGCCTGATGTACTGTGCTGTGCGGAGATTCTAAGTGTGAAGTTGCAAGGTTAGTGACGAGTTTGGTGAGGGGTGTAAAGGTAGAAAGTATGAAAGTGACAGAGATATGTGTAAGGCGGTGAGGGTATCAAATGATTTATATAAAGAAAATTGGGTATCACATTGGAGAGAGGGAGTATGTAAGAAACTAGTAAAGAGTTTTCTGATTTTTGGGAGTTGACGTAGATCATGCAGATGGGTTTATGAAGGATGGGATGATATGTTACCACAGCAGAATTGGTGAAGGAAAAAAGATGAGTGGTATGTTGAAATAGCTGTGGAGACAAAGAACATTATCAATGGAAGGCAAGAAGGGGAATGTACGAAAGTATAGTGGGTACCAACACTCTTTGCGGGGTGAAGCTTTGGGTTGCAAGTGTTTGCAGTGAGGATGTGGCTGGAGGCAGTGGAGATTCCCTGTCTAAGGGCACTGTGTGGTGTAAATATTATGCAGAGAATTTAGGAGTGCTGGAAATTTAGAAGGTGTGGAGTTACAAAAGTATTAGTTAAGGAAGGAAGGTGGGTAGGGGTTCATCTTAGAAACGGTAGGAGGGAGGGGTAAAAGAAAGTTTTGGGGCGGGGGCGAGGGGGCTTGGACTTCCAGCAAGCATACATGTGCGAACGTGTTAGATAGTGTAGGAGAGAATGGTTTTTGGGACCTGCGATGAGCTGTTGGAGTGTGAGCAGCGCGTGTAGGTAATATTTAGTGAAGGGATAGGGAAACCAGTTATTTTAATATAGATGGACTTGAGTACTGAAAAGGGAAAGTACAATGGCTCCACTTTAAAGGAGGGGGTTTTGGGATATTGGAGTTTGGAGGGGTATGTTATATATCTTTATATAAGCTTCTAAACAGTTGTACTGGGCACCTCTGCAAAGACAGTGGATATGTGATGAGTGAATGTGTTTGAATGGGATGAAAGTATTTTCTCCTTTGGGGAAGGTTTTCATGTTGGGGCATCCTTCCTTGGTGGAGATGGCCAATTTGTTGAAAAAAAAAGGTTTGCTTTACGCCCTCTGCTTATCTGTTAGTCTGCTTATTCTCTTTGTGTTCTATGCTTGTCTTTGTCTCAGAGAGCAACTTGTGAAACCAACAGGTATTATACACAATGCAGAGCCATCATGTCTGATTCCTGAAACAAGTGAAAATGTGCTTACTTCCAGTCATGCTGTATTAGATTATATCTACAAGCACAGTATTGCACTTTGTCTGTTTTTTTTTAGGTTATCTTAGGTAATTTAACTATGTATAACAGTATTTGCATTTACCTGTGAGATAGAGAAGAGAGATAGATAAAAAGATATATACAGCCAGACGGAGATAGAGACAGCCATCAGCCAGCCTGCCAAACTCGTATTAAGTTCCAGAAACTGTTTTTCTTTATGCAGGTTATAGGACATTTTGCAGGATTAACACAGTGTTAAGACATTCTTTTTACCAGGCATCTCAGGCCAATCGTGCCCAAATTTGGAGACAGGGGAAAATAAAACTTTGATCTATGTTGGAGAGCTAGCGGGGTTAACAGCATATTACTATCTTTATGTATGGGCAGTTAAGGGGTCAAAGGGAATGAAACATTCCCCAAGTTGCAACTATTTATTTTAATCAAAAATTGTCACAAAACAGTAACAAAATTCATGGGGATTTTTTTATTAACATCGGTGTTTCCACCAAGGAGGGTGGCCCGGAAAAGAAAATCCTCATCATTTACTCCCCCTTCAAGGGAGTGTTCCTTGATGCTGGTGAGGGGCTCTTGGTCTGGGATTTGATCTGTGCTCCAGTTCCCGAACTTGCAGAATGAAAGCTTCCATCCTCCTCACATGATGCTGTATAATTCATACGGTTTAGCCACTCCCCACAAATTATAGTATTATTCATTCATGTCACTCCCATCTACTGTCTTGCAAGAGGCTGACCTGAATACAGTTGATAAACTTGCCAACATTACACCCCTCCTTCAGAGTGCTGCATTGTACTTCCCATCTCAGGAATCAAGTCAAGGATTTTACTTTATTAACAGCCACGAGAAGCTAACAGACATTTTTTGACACATTGATATTTTTGGCCCCCATTTGAGGCTCAATCATTGAATGGTGAGGGGCTCTTGAGTTAGGGAATTGGATCTGTGACTCGTCCCGAAAACTATTAAGCCTCTGAATGTCCTTCACATCCCCCCCACCCAGGCGCATGTATAAATCTCGGTTTGATTAGCGCTTCCCACTTGATGAACAAATAATAATGAGGCTCAATCAGTATGTCCCTCCAGGAAAGGTTCTTGTGTTGTTGAGGGACTCTTGAATTTAGGGATGGGATCTGTGCTCCAGTTCCCGAATTAAGCCTGAATTAGCCTTCACATCCCCCCCAGGCGCTTGTATAATCCTCCAGGTTTAGTCTTCCCTTGTTTATAATAATCATAATCTATCAGTATGTCAGTTCCAAAAATGTTACACCGCATAATAGTTCCATTGGATTGATGCATAAGTTGTTTAGGACAGAAAAGTTTCATTTATTTTGGTAGAAAGAAGTGAAAATTATTTGATTCAATGATGAAATTTTGTAGGGTTACCCCTCAGGGAAGGTTCCTGATGTTGGGTGAGGGGCTCTTGATTTTAGGAATTGGATCTTTGCTCCAGTTCCGAATTAGAGACTGAATAGCCTTCCACATCCCCCCCACAGTGACTGTATAATCCTTCGGGTTTAGCGCTTCCCTTGATTATATAATAATTTATAGGTGTTACAGTACTAGTCGGTCCCCTCAAGGAAGGTTCCTTGATGTTGGTCGAGGGGCTCTTGATTTAGGGAATTGATCTGTGCTCAGTTCCCTGATTAAGCCATGCTATGAAAGCCTTCACATCCCCCCCCCAAGGCCACTGTATAATCCTCCAGTTTAGCGCTTCCCCCCCACTGTGATTAAAAATAATAATAATACAGTACGAGGTCATATGGCATGACGTGTCGAAACATAAGGGTCTCTCTCGCTCAACCATTCATCTGACTGAACTAAAACTTTACAACTTGCATTGTTGCTGATCTTGTTGTCTCAAACTGTCATCCAAAATCCATGATGGATGATGGTGTGAGCAGCCTGGTTCACTTGACATGAATGACCCTAGTACTGCAGTAAAACATTTATTAAAAACTTACTTTATTCCTTGCTTTAGTTGCTGTATAGTCTTGTGGCTTAGATTAGACGCCTTCTTTTTGATATATGTATATAATCTTGCTTTAGTGTAAAAGTTAACTGCAATGCTTTTGTCATTTCTCTCTACCCCAAAGCTAAAAGTTACCATTAATCCTGACAAGGGGCTCAGGCTGCAAGGCAGTGTACCAATGTCCTACCCTTCTTGCCCCCCCCCCCCCCACCCCCCCCCCCCCCCCACCACCCCCCCCCCCCTCCCCCCCCCCCACCCCCCCCCCCCCCCCCCTCGATCAAGCTTTGACTGGTCTCTATTCCTGCCAGGTGCCTGTATGACCTTTTAGAGGTTTAGCACCTCCCTTAACTATAATACCTGATTCTCCATACTAGGTCACATACAAATCTGGCAATCAGTTATTCGGCACTATTTTGGACTAGCATAATTTAAATTTCCAGGGTCGCCACACCAACCTGCTGGCACTGTTTGTGGCACTACTTGCAGCACACCTCTTTAAGCGGGGCGACTCCTTGCGTGGTGAATTTGAATGAGGCTCTTGTGTCTGAGGAATTAGACTGTTGCGTCTCTCTTCCTAAGAACCGACCTAATTAACCCCCAATCTCCCTCCTCCTATCACTCAATACCTCCCCATTATTATCTAACTTTCCTACCTTCATCCCCACCCTCCCTTTTGCCCTTCATCTTTCGGCCTTTGGGATTCTCCACAGGCGCGCTAGTTCCTAGGTAGGGGAAAGGATACCGGGGGTCATACCATTCGTTGAGGGGTTCTACACCCCCCTGCGTCGGTGGCGTAGTTTGCCTGGAATCTGGATCGCTGGGGATGTCCCGATCCCTCTTCCGTTTACGGAGTAGCTTTGGGTGTCTTTACTCGGGGACAACTAAATGGGCTGTATCTTCGGAAGCCACCTGTCAGATTCTGGGGGTGGTGGCCGAAGGAGGTATGCTTTGTGGCGGATATCGGTCGCCCTCTCTTTTTGTCCACGAGGTAGCTCGCAGATGTGAGGCTGCTATCCCGATTGTTAGTTTACTAGCATGTATGGCGTAGGATATGCACGGGTTCATGACTGCATCGCGGTTGTGAGCGCTCACTCTGGGAGCCGGGAGAGGAGATTTCTGGCCTTTCATTCCTCCTAGGAACTATCCCTCCCGGTCCCCTTTTTTTATTCTTTTTTTTATTTTCTTTCTTTTCTTTCTTTTTTTTTTCTTAAAAACAGAAAGAAAGAAGTAAACCTACCATGGCAGCCCTAGTCATGAACCTCCTACCCCCGGGCCCCTCTTGATAACAGCACCCCGTTTTGACCCCGTCTCGTCTTTGGACCACTCTTCAGACAATTCCTCAATGATCCTCTGTACCCTCTTGCGTGGGCCTGCCTTCCACACCCGTTCAGGTAAGAGTGCCTCGACTGACTCCTTCGATTTATCGGACCTTCGCTCTCCTCATGCACTATGCTTCTGGCTCTCCTCTTCGGTGCGCATTTTCAACGCTGACCCCGTTCCACGTGGACCAACTCTGCGTCCCACGCCTGTAAATGCAACGACCAATTGCCTGCTGATGATTACTTCTCACCTTTCGTTCTTCTCAGAATAGATCGACACGTCCTACACTACCTTTCATGTTCAGTTTCAGACTGAACAATGCACTAAATTCTTCACTTTTGACGACCGTCTTCCTTACGCCTTATCTTCTGACTCAGTATGGCAAGGCACTCTACGCCATGTTGGTAAAGATATTTCTTTTCATGCGCTTACGAGCGGTTACACGCTATCATCACGTACAGAATGCTACCCAGCTCATGAGCTCTCTCTTCTTTCAATATCGATACTGTTCCTGTCACTCTGAAAAAACATCATTCCCTCAATCTTGTTGTAGTACCGCGTCATTCTACCCATCCATAGTCAACAAAATTTCCAGACATGTGGGCACTGACATTCTTGTAACAGCTGGACTCCAGAGTCTCCCATTCCTAAGGTAGACGACTTAAGTTCTTCCTGCCGGCGGCTGGAGACGTTAGACCCTGCAATGTGGGCTCGTTAGAGAATTTTGACAGCAGTAGAATTCCATCCTCAGTTTATATAGCAGGACATCGGTTACAAGTACCGAAATGTGATCCTACACCGCAACAGATGTGAGAAAATTGCTGGCGATTGGCCCAGATCAGCGAAATATTGGAGATCTATCAACGACTGCACCAAGTCTGTGGTGCGATGCCCATTTCTCTTTAGTCTTGCAATCGCGGGATCTCCTCGTGCCTTAACTGTCATGAGGCTCACCCTTCGTACTCTCGCTAGTCAAGTCTATTTAACGAGGCGGAAAATCCATTACCTCAAAAAGACAGAAGGGTCTCCCTTATGGCCATGGCAGTTTCTCATCTCCGCCTCCAAGGGAGACTCAAGTGTTTTATTATTCCCGTAGTGCTGTTCAAACGTCCCCCACTTAATGTAGTATCCATCTTCAACACCACCTCTGTGGTTACCCTCTTCAATAGTCACTCCTGCTATCTATTACTTTTGCTGTCCTACGCTCAGACGTCCCTACTTCAACGCCTCAGTCTGAGCTCGATTCTTCGTGTTCTCTCTCGCAAGCTCAGTAACGACGAGGTTCTCGTATGACACCTCCTCCCAATCGTCTCTCAAATTCTCAAAAGTCAAAAAAAGGTCCGTTAACATCCTTCCTACCCATCTTCCACCTACCTCATTTTACCCTCCCTGTCTCTGTCCTGGTTCTCCCCCTCTCACTGGCTCTGTGTTCACAAGTGAAGGGTTCACCTTCCTCTCGGTACTGTACCTTCCTCTCCTGTTCCCTCCAGGTTTCTTCCTTTCTGCCACCTCCAGGTTTTCTGCCTCTTCTATCCCTCCAACTTCTCCAGCAGTTCCTCCACCTTTCGCCCCCCCCCCCCCTACCTAGGTACAGTCCATACAGTTCAATCTTTACTCAATCCTCCCCTACCATTTCAATATTGTCTCCCATACGACGTCTCTGAATTCAGAAACAACTTGAAGCAATCTCTGAATATATATGCATGGACCAAACATCAATGGACACTGATCGCCCCCTCCTGTTCTTTCTCTCTCCTCTCCTCCCCCATCTGCGCCAACTCCTTTCTTTCACAGCGCACCGTTCCTTCGCTTTACTTGAACGTTTTCCACTGCCTCCACAGTGACTTTCTAACCTCTAGTCCGTAGGGAACCTTACCTTGCGGATTTCTAAGTATACTTCTATCATGCACATCATGGCTATTTACAGTGGAATTATGCGGCCTCTAGGGGTAATCGGAGTGAGCTTCAGATGTTACTTGTCGTTTGACCCCTGTGGTAGTTTGCTTACAGGACATAAAATACAACTCTGCTGTTATCTCTCCTCATCTCAGGCTTATAAATTATTGTATCTTCAGATCCTTTTCCTGATGGGACTTTAATGAAAGTGACCCTTCTTCGACGCCACTGATATCCGTACATCAGCTATTTGTTCATACTTCGCTGCATTACTCAGCAGCCGTATTTTCCACTTGCATTGGTGGTTTTACGCTCTGTTCTTTTATCTCTCTCATTCTCGGAGCAATATCTACTCCGGACTATAGCCTTTCTTGTTTCGTCATTACCGCCACCTGATTCTGATTACTTGGTGATTTTAATGCCACATTTCTTTGGGGGGGGGGGTTGTCTACTACTGTGTGTTCCCGTGAATTCAAGAGAGATAGAGCTTTCATGCTCACCCACCCCCTCCATGTTTTAAATACAGGTTACGCCACACCATTTTGATCCTCGGACTAATACTCTCTCTTGCATCGATCTCTCAGTCTGCTTTCCTCCACCGCATTAGACCTTCATGGTCTGTTCTCCCCGGACCTACATGACAGCGATCATTTCAAAATTCATTTCTTTATTCCCCTTCATATTCACCACCTTTTGCATCAGATGGCAATTTGATCGGGGCAAATTGAACCTTTACTCACACCTAAATGTTTTTAGAGAGGGTTCCTTCTTGTCCCCTCCATCGATGAGCTTTTACACCTCTTTCGTCCTCCGTTTTTTTTTTTAAACCGCAGCTTCTTCATTCTATACCCCAAACTTCGGGGGGCAGGCATTTCTCAGAAATGCGTGCCTTGGTGGTCTCTGCTTGTATTTTTGCTCGTGCAGTACGTTTGAAACGCGCTGCATGGGCAGGTACCGGATACATTAGAACCACAGGAGGACTTTGATTTTAAACAGAAGCGTGCGATCGCCGCCGAGTCATCCGTGCATGCTTAAACACTTGTGGCGAGATATTGTCTCACCCATCAACTCGTTGCTTCCCTCTGATGAGTGCCAGTCTGGAAAAAAGTACGGAAAACTGAGTGGTAAATATTCTCCTGACCCTGGCTCCTGTTCTGCGGGTTTGCGGTGTTGATATAGCAAACCTAACCTACTAGATGTTGCAATGAATTGGCAATCAACAGTGTCCGATATGTCTAGCGGCCTCCATCTATGCCTCCTCATTCTTTCCTCGAAAGTTCTCCCAGAGAGTTAGCACCTTGACTTTCTTCTCACAGAGAAGAACAGTATAATGTGCCTTTTATCACTCAAGAACTGGAGGCACACTCTCAGCTTGCCGAATCAATCGGCAGCTGGGCCCGACGACATATATTCATATGCTACAACATTTACATCAGTCGCCTTGCAGAATTCCTATTAAGCCTTTACAATCTTAATTGGTCACAAGGGAGTTCTTCCACAGCTGTGGAATCCGCCATTGTTCTCCCTTTCTGCATAACCAGGACACTACGGACATGAAACCTTCCACTATGTCCATGCGTATTACCAGTGCAGATTTACAAAGTCAATGGAGTAACCTAGTAAATAGACGTTTAGTGTGGGTATTTAGAGACACATAACAGTCGTCTCCACTGTCAATATGGCTTCGTAAGGAACGTTCTTACCATAGACTCCTTACTACGTTGGATTACGTATGTTCGTAATGGCCTTGCGAATACCAACTCAGTTATTGCCCATATTTTTTTGACTTGAGACGGCATATGACATCAGTACTTGGAGGGTATAATAGTATCTAGCCAAGCCCACTCATTAGCACTTCGAGGCAATCTACAGCCTTCTTAAGAACTTTTAACTGACAGGCATTTCAGTGTTCGGGTTAATAATGTGCTCTCACCCGGACTTTATCCAAGCTGAAGGATGTCCCCGAGGGCGATGTGTTCTTGAGCCCAACACTTTTTTCCTTGCTATTAATGATTGGCCTCTAGTCATCAATCAAATATTTGAGTCATCACTCTATGTTGATGACTGTATTGCCTGTGCAGGCGCGGACTTGTCACCTTCATTACAGTTTCTCCAACATGCAGTCGACTCGTGTTTCCAATTGGGACCACCAATCGTGTGGTGAATTTTCCAGCACTAAAACCCACCAAATTACTTTCACTAGACGACTCTGTCATCTCGATCATCCTTTGTACCTCTATGGCTCCCGTATCCACTGACGTGATTACAGTCAAGTTCTGGGCCTCCTCTTTGATCGTAGGTTATCCTGCGAATACCTTCACATTACCTCTCTGAAGCGCCAACTTGTCACAGCCCGGCGAACCTTCTTAAACCACTTTTAGTCAGTGCACCGTTGAGAGTAAGTTTGTTAGTCAGAGAATCCATAAGGTCTAGATATTTTGTCGCGTATGTCGGTATTCACTGTAATTGGCTAGCCATGACTGGTGCCTTGCGAGTGAGTAGAAGACGTATGTAGTGTCAATTTCTGCAAAATAGTGTGGCGTCTTTGAGTAGTTGAAGAGCATTGGTAGGTCATCTATGGTAACGAAAAAGAGAAGAGGCCTAAGGACACTTTCCTGTGGGTACACCACTGTAATTGGCACCCTTGTGTGAAGAAGTTTGCTTCCATTTGTGTACACATATTGGCTTTTGACTTGCTGAGGTATATAGATAGTTAGTTGAGGGAGTGCCCTTCTTATACAGTGAGTCCCCTGCTATTCGTAAGTCCCGGCAATCGTAAATTTCGCCTTCATAGAGGTATTTTCGTTATAAAACATGACTCGCTTTTCGTAGTTGATCGCAAGTCATAGTTCGTTCCAGGACTCCGATACCCCACGGCGTGAGCCAGGGCGGCAGCCAGTTGGCATTTTTCACCAGCAGCTGAGTGAAGGTCCCCTCACGGCTCCAGCGAAAAATATCTTCATATATTCCATTTATTTGTAGTGCTTGCCAAGTACTATAATAAAACTACCATGGTCTCAAAGAAGCTCATAGTGCCAAGCCTGTGGTAAAGGTTGAGAAATACGATTGAATCTAGAAAACATTCATTGATCATATGAAACGTCGGTACAAGTGTGGGCCCTGAAACTGTCCAGGATGGCTATAGAAAACACTACACAAACTTATGTTCCACAGTGGCCAACGAAAAGAATAAGGGATCGATGTTGTGCCAAAGCCGAGTAAACTAATGCTGACAAAAAATGAGTAATCAACCAGTGTACTGGAAGAATGGTTGAGCAAGTTATTAGTTGGTGTGAGATAAATGGAAACTATTAGCAAGAGATACTCTTATGACTTCGTTTTTTGTGAAAGGGTAGGCCCAGTTTGCATGAAGATTTGCGAAAGGAAATTGCTGCAATAGTGAAGTGACGTGAATTTAGGCCTCAGCAAAGATGGTTTGAGAGAATTATAAGCTAACGTAACTACTGGTATCACAGTGTGGATAAGGCATGGTGTGGCTGCCAGTTCGGACCACAAGGCGGCCTGAAAAATAACTTGTGAATGATCATCTCCAGGATTGATACATAGAGGCTGAAGGACTGAAACCTGTAACAACGAGTTCACTTGTGACGAAAACCATGCCCCCCCACAATTAGAAGTCGCCCATGCAGAGGACCTTCATTACACAATGACGGAAAAGGCATATGCCCGGCACAATCCTATCGAAATGACAGGCTGACTCTAATGTTCTGTGCTAATGCTAGTGGAGGAGTTCAAAGTGAAGCCAATTACGAGATTGTACCATTCTGAAATTCCCCAGACTCGTGTTCAGAATAACAAATGTTATGAGAGTAAATTGTGTGTGTTTGAAATCTAATAGTAAGCATGGGTCACGAAGGGTAATTCTCGTTGTTTCAGTGGTTCAATGAAGGTTGGCCATAGTGTGCAAGGAGTCTCTCTTGGAAAAAGAAATTGGATCTCAAGTGCCTGCTAAGTAAATGACAATGACCTGCTCTATCCTCCAAACTTGAGATGGACCCCATAATTCTGAGGAAGTTGGGTTCATCACAGTAAAGGTCTATGCCTGAGTACCACTCCTCTCCTCCAACCCATGGACCAGAGGTTATTGCAAACTTTAAAAAACTCTACACAAAAGAGCAATGTTTCCACAGCTGTGCTTGACTGTGACCACAGGACATCTCCCTTGACCTAAAGGAGAATTTTGGACGAGAGAACACTTCGCATCAATCCACTGCATACACTCCTTATAGGATATGGCTTGGAGGGCAACCCGTGTACGTGAACTTCAGGACTTTGACTCTGCCTGGAGAAATTGTGGCGCAGATTGGATGTCGAAAGAGGGATTATGAGATGTCGGAATGATCCTAATGAGCCTACGTCTGTTGTAAATCCAGCGGATGGCAAACTGGGGAGTTCCATGGGTTTGGATGTGAGTTTGGAGGATGTGGAAAGAATGGTGAGGAAGACACAATGAGAGCCTCACCAGCTGAGAGAGCTGCAAAGAGCTTCAGCAGGCAAGTAAGCTACAATTGCAGTAAGAATCTATGCTGCAGAGGTAGGAAGAACAAAGGAGAGATGAAGAAGGTGGCCTTCTTCAGGAAATTAAGAAGATTTTTACTATGTGTGGGTAAGATGGAAAGCTTTATGGAGAAACCATCATCTAACAGTTGTTGCATAACTGGGTTCAGCAACATGTGAGTGACAAGTCTTGGCCATTTTAGGAAGCACACCTGTATGAGATGCCAGAACAGACGTCTGCACGCACACGGTTTTAATTTTTGTTGAGACTGGACTCCAGTGGACTCTCAAGGTGTCCTTAGTGGCATCTAAGAAACAGTGAAGAGAAGCAACCCAGAAATAAGCAAATGGTCCTGAGGTGTTGATGGAAGGGGATTCCCCTTCCAAACTATAAACGCAATACATCACTCACCTCCTCCAGTCTCCCTTACACTAAGAAGATTCTCAATTAAAGTTAAGTGTTATGCTGTGTTAATGTTTCATTCATCATTTCCATAGTATTGTTTATGTCTTACTGCATATTTCATGTTAAAATTTTTTTTTGTTTTATACTTCGTGGTGTCAGGAACGGATTAATTGTATTTTACATTATTTCTTATGGGGAAAATTGATTCGTAATGTAAATTTCGTTTTATAGTAACGGCTCCAGGAAAACGGCTTTAATTACGAACGAGGGTACCACTGTACCATAGTGGCGACAATTTTTTGGTGGAGCAAATCATGGTCAACTGTATCAAAGCTTTACATAAATCTTTAATGAGATCCCAGTGGACTGATTTTTTCTCTAGTGCGTGTTTATTTGTTCGTAGCATGCAGTATAATAGCATCTATTTGTATTTTTATTAGGGCCTGACACAAAACTGTCAGGGGATTGAGTATGATTGTGGGAGAGAGGTAGGATAGATTAACAGCTTATGAAAAAATTTTTCGAGATTTTAGAGAGCAGGGTGTTGTATGTAAGATTGGATATAGGCCTATAGTTTTTCAAGTCTGTTTGATCTCATTTATAGATCTGGGTGACCATCGCTATTTGAGATTGTAGGGAAGGTAGAGGATTCGATGGATTTGTTACGTGTCTTGCAATGATTGGTGAAAACACTTGTGAGCTTTTTTGTATAAAATGGGTGGTAAGGGTATTTAAATCTCCTGTCTTGTTGTTTTAGTGTGTTGTAATAAGGAGACTTCTGTTGGGTTAGTCGGAGCTAGGAACAGTGTGTTTGGGTGGTAGCCAGTGATGTAGGTCATTGGTGGGGTATTTGAGCTTGGATTTTAATGCAAGGTTTTTTTCTTTTTTTTCCTATGGTGAAGAAAATCATTGAGTCTGCTATTTCATGTTGGTGGGAATTGGGGTTCATCTGGTTTTGTTAGTTCAATTGCGCTATTTCCGTATCTTTTTTTGTTCCTAGAATTTCTGATGAGGTTGTTTTCAGGGTCTTTTTTATATCGCATTTTAAGTTGGATAATCTGTTCTCATTAATACAATTTTTTAGCCCTTCTATCAGGCTGGTTAGGAATATTAACAAGTAATGTTTTGTTTGGTCTCTGGTTATGTGACATTCTGGACTTTTTTTCGTATAGGTTGCTTTGTATTTATCGGATTTGTGGATTGCTGGGGTGTTAGCTGGGTCTGTTCAGTCTTCTTAGCCTGTCATATGTTTAGTTTTTTTAAGGGCATTGCTTGTTATGGAGGTAATTGCGGCCTCCCTTTTTTCAGCAAATTATTAATACATTCGTCAATATCTGTATAGATTTCTATCTCAGTGTGCCAGTCAATGTTTGTCATTGCTGTTGTGAAGTTATTAATGGCTGCCTCATTATGAAGTCTGAAAGTGACCATCAGCTGTTGATGTACTGTAGGGTAAAATAGTCCAGAATCATTCCCAGTACAAACAGTTGACTTTGGTACCCAGAAACCTTACATCACTCAGCCAGTGGGCCACAGCTAAACTCTCCTTTCTTCACAGTCATCGACGAACACCAGCATCGACAATTTTAAAGTAGTAAGAATACTATTATTTTTGTTGGCATTTGTAGTCTTTAGCATTTAAAACAGATAATACATCAAATGAGTGAACTACAATTACCATTTCACTTTTTCTTTGTTAAGATCCGGTTAAAAAAAAAGTTTAGTCTTTTTTTGGTGAGGCTCCAGGAACTAACCCTATTTTTCCCATGTTCTTTCAGTTATCTAACACGGATTTACCTAACATGGCATTTTCAGGAACATTAGTGTTATTATAATCGGTCTACTGTACAACTTGGAATAATCCCTTGCACACGAAAATCACTCATGAAGCAAAAAACTCCGGCTCAGGAGATGAACAAACATTCCCAATGAAAAGCAGCTGCGGTGCCACATAGTACACATGAGAGACAGCACAGTAGTGTCAGGTGCCGAAGACTGAGTTCAACTGCCTCCCGCATACTTAAGCGGAGGATTCACCATAGACCCCCTAGGTGTCTTAGAAGCACTGGCACAGGTACCCGTAAAGTCCGTTACTAACTAGGCCAGTCTGTGGTTCCTACGTCAGTTGGCGTGCATTGCGACAGCAGTATCTGCCTGGTTGATCAGACCCTGATCCACCATGAGAGACCTGGTCCTCTCAGACCGAATCACAGCGGCATTGACCCCCGAACCCTCGCCCAGGTATACCTTGCCTTTGCGAGGTATCATGGCCAGTTGATATAAAAAAAATACTATATATATTATGTAGCTAATTTCTATTTAAAGTATTTAAACCAGTTATTAACTCTGTATATTTGTTAGCCCAATAAGTCTCAGAAGTACTAAAACCCATATTGTCATTAGAACCTGCATGTTGAGGATGTGCTGGTGATGCAGAAAATGTGAAGGCTTAATATTAGATTAATTTTAGGTGTGCAGGGTCTTGACCTAGGGAATTGGGCTCTGTGCTCTGTACGGTTCCCTGAATTACCCTGAATACCTTCATCCCCCCTTCCCACAGGGCTGTATAATCCTATGGTTTAGCACTTCCCGATGATTATAATAATAATTTAGGCTGCAGAGGATGACACATGCACAAGGAAGAGGTCAAGGTGCAATTAGTAAGTTTCAGGTTGAGAGTCATAGAAACTGTTTAAAGAAGAACCAAGCATTCAAGGAAGTGGGAATGTTATTTTAAATCGTGGGATTGTGAGAGTCTGCACGACATGGCTCAGGGGGAAAGGTTCAGAGGTTGACTAGAGGGCATTGGCTAAATAAGATAGGAGGAAAGGAGAGGGGCACAGTTGCTATTTGCAAATCAAACGTATCTGTTAAGTAATAGCAGAATCTGTGTAGAGGTGGAGCCATCGGAGAAAGTGGTGGAAAGTTAACATGTCAGGACACTGACATCGCTGTCTGAATAAACAGCGACAATTGATTAAAAAGATTGTCTGTCAGCAAAGTTCCCTTGATTCTTGGAATTACGAGTGTGTGACATCCCTTACACAGTCAATAGTTTACCATAACCTATCCATCACCAGGTAGGATGACCTTCAAAAAAGAAGTCACCATTATCATTGATGAAAACCTATCTTGCCAAAATTGCCACAGAACCATTGCAATAAAAGTTCTGAACTGTAACCTTTCCTTTCGTTCGGGTTGCACGGCATTAAGATTCTTGCTTTGGGACTAAATGTGAACCTTAACTAGGTTTCATGAATACCCTCATTAATCATTACCATGTCTTATGTTACCAAAAGGGGGGCATGCCAAATTCCCCTAGAGATATCTATATTGTGTCTTCCTTGCTTACATGTCTGCTAGAGATCCTCAGGCCCTGTCACTTAAAATCTCATACAGTTCTACCCCTTTAAGTGAATCAAGCGCGTGACATGAGCAACCTTCCCAAGGACTGATCCTGCCTTCATTCCCAATTGGTGCTGATAGGATCCTATGGACTCAGAGTTTCTCTCCCATGAAATAAAATAACACCTTCCCTCTACCCACCCCTACCCCTTCTTCTAACTCCTCAATATTTAAACAATGTTGGGAATTTAGCTTATACTGTATTTGGTTCGAAAATTTATACTATTGAGTTCTCTTTTTATATAAATTACTTTTATTTTTATATGTATAGATACCCCTTTTGGAAAGTTCCATTGTGCTAGTGAGATGTCTCTCCTGTTCTAGAACTGAACCTGATTACGTTCCTTAGGTGTTTCTCCTATGACTATGATGATTATATTATATATTAGCAGAAAGGTGGCTTAGTGTAAGTATGGGTAGTTGGAGGTTGAAAATGGTGGGATAGTTCTTTCTCTCTTCTGTCTCGTGTTTCTTTTCCTTCTTCATTTATTTCACCACTTCCCCTTTCACGCACCTCTGTGGGCACCTAGCTCCCTTGCAGTGCTCCCCTTCCTTTGTATTTGACTGGCTCGTCCTCCTTATTCCCCACTTCTACTACTACCACTACTACTACCTCTTCTACTACTACCACTACTACCACCACTGATGAAATTAAGACATGTGCGGCGTCTGGGTGTCTTTGTTGTGGACGTTTTGCCATCCAGTGGCTGGCTGGATGGCGAAACGTCTACGATAGAATGCCTGGGTGTTGCGCATGTGTCTTAATTTCATCTTGTCGGTATTATATACCATTCTTCTACTACTACTACTACTACTACTACCACCACCACCTCTTCCTGCCTATATATAGCCGTCCTGCTCCACTTCTGGTTAGTGTGACTTTGTAAATGGTCCAAGTCGGACTGAAACGTCGTCGTAAACTTCTCTCTTTTATGTGCGGGTTATTTGTGTATTGTTCCAGTCACGGTATTGTGCCTTTTTTTGTTATCTATATTTCATGTAAAAAAATTTTTTGTTTTAATACTTCTGAGTGTCAGGAACGGATTAATTGTATTTACATTATTTCTTATGGGGAAAATTGATTCGAAAATCGTAGATTTCGATAATAGTAACACCTCCAGAAACGGATTAATTACGATAAACGAGGAACCACTGTATTCGATTCCCAGCCAGGGTAGAAACATTAGGCGTGTTTCTTTACACCTGTTGTCTATGTTTACCCATCAGTAAATGGGTACCTGGGTGTTAGCTGACTAGTGTGGGTGTTATCCTAGGACACTGACCTAATTTTCTTGAAATACTCTGCATAACAAGCGGCTTTCTATATAGTAGTATGTCACTGATGTCAGCTAGGCCTGTATAACTTATACATGTACGTGTAGTAAATAAAGATATTATTATTATTATTATTATATTATTTTCTCAGTTGTTTGTTGGGTTATCTTATTGAAACTTGGGCAATGTATGATGGAAAGATACTTCTTAAAGTACACCAAAAATGAAAGGAATCAGACCATAAATAGAGGAGTTCACTTCTCAGCCATTAGCGGCCGCTTAGTGGTATATGTATTTTTGTATGGTTTTTATGATTATATTCTCATTTTTTCGATCTCATTTGATAGACAAAGATATATTACAGAAATAGATATGATTTTGATTGCTTTCGTGATGAAAAGTACCTTGAATTTGTGCTCACAGTAGCGAAAATGTTCTATTCTTTAGCGAAGCTCAAGAGTAAACATATGACGTCACCTCCAATACCTGTCCACCTGCCAGTCCAAATTCCAATACGTAGTCAAGAATGGGTTGACATTATTTATACAATTATTACAATAATGCAGCAGTCTGCATAACAGTAAAACTTCTATTTTTTTTTTTAATAAAAATTCCAAATGGTAAGCAAGAATAATATAAGAGGGGCCTGTTGTTTAATAGTTTGTTTGGCGTTCTGGTAGCGGGTGGTTAAATGATACGTCTTTGGAGGCTTCTTTGTTTATTGAAAAGTGTGGTGGGTACACAGGCTTGTGTGTTGTGCCCATGGCCCGGGCAGGGCCATCCCACGAGAGAGAGCTAGGAGTAGGCCTTGTGTCTTCCTGCTAGGCCGCTGTGTGAGTGAGAGCGAGGCAAGGGCAGACAGGCTGGCGTGCCTACCGAGAGGCCTGGCTACAGAGGGCAGCATCTGAGTGGCGCGAAATATGAACTAAGCTGGCAGACAGCATGGGGTGTCTGTGCAGACAGTACAGGCTGTCTACACTGTAGCCATGACTAATGAACAGAGAAAATGTTATTTTCGTGCCAGGAATGTCTGCAATGTTTATTCTGGACCCTATTTTGAAATTGGCATCTGTTGAAATTTGTGTGAAATTGGCCAAATTGCCCATTTCTGACCACTTTATTGGGTAGTTGAATAAGTGAATGGGCAATTTCTTGTACTCAGTTGACAGACTAGAAGTAAATAAATTTATTCAGGTATACACAAATACAGTTACATAGATTATCATGCATAGCAGAGTATGTATAGAGAACCTGGGATAACCCAAAAAAGTCAGACAAAATGACTTATTTCCAGTACCTGGCTTGGTTTACCTGGAGTTTACCTGGAGAGAGTTCCAGGGGTCAATGCCCCCGCAGCCCGGTCTGTGACCAGGCCTCCTTGGTAAATAAATATTTTTTTTTTCTCGGTTGTTTGTTGGGCTATCTCATTGAAACTTAGGCAATGTATGATGGAAAGATGCTTCTTAACGTACACCAAAAATAAAAAAGACGGACGATAAATAAGGTAGTTCACTTCTCAGCCATTAGCCGCCTCTTTGCAGTATATTTTTGTATGGTTTTTATGGTTGTTTTCTCATTTTTTAGACTCATTTGATAGAATGGAAGATATATTACAGAAACAGATATGATTTTGATTGCTTTCATGATGAAAAGTACCTTGAAATTGAGCTCAAAGTAGCGGAAATGTTCGATTTTTGCCAATGTTCAATGAACTTTGTGTAAGTCAAGTTGGTTAATTTTAATAAGTGTATTCTAACCTAACCACTCTGTAATCCGGCAAACTCAGTAATCCGGCACACTACAGGTCGCAATGATGCCGGATTTGTGATGGAGGACCTGTATAAAACAAACATATATGCTGGCATAATAAGAATAGGTTTATTATTACACTGTACAACATGTAAAAGCTTATTGTATAAATTTACTATTCAACCAAAATTCCTATTAAGTCAATATGTGAAGTAACTTTTATTAAATGCATGAATATGTTTCTTAAATACACTACAAAATGTAGCCTTCAGTGAAACACTTAGGGGTCTGTTAAGATTTTATTTATAACATCAGCAGCTTCAACATGGTAAGGTGACTCAAAAAAGGAAACATTCACCCACATTCAACATATATTTCCTCACCTGTCCTTAAAGGTGTAAGCACTGTACACCCACCTCTAGAGGTAAAGCAGAACACAACTGTACAGTGGACCCCCGGTTAACGAACTTTTTTCATTCCAGTAGTATGTTCAGGTGCCAGTACTGACCGAATTTTTTCCCATAAGGAATATTGTGAAGTAGATTAGTCCATTTCAGACCCCCAAACATACACGTACAAACGCACTTACATAAATACACTTACATAATTGGTCGCATTTGGAGGTGACCGTTAAGCGGGGGTCCACTGTATATTACAATCAGCGGGTGGCATCCTCATCATCATAAACTTTTTGGCGTTTCATTTTAAGAGTTTGTTCTACATTTGGCCATTGTTCTTTACAAAGAGGATCAGGACAGAGAACTGACTGGGCACCCTTGTGTGCCCAAAAGTTTTTACCACACTTTCGATGGACCCTGGTAGTGCATTTGGTGCACCTGTATCCCTGTGGATGATGCAAATAAAGATGTTAATTAATACAGCATGTAAAGAACTACTGCATGTTCTCATTAACAATTAATGAGTAGCTGAGTTAATGAACATTCCCAAATTTAACCCTTTCACTGTTGGTGTCATATTAATACCCCAAAATTCTAGTGGGAGAAAGTTGGTAGACCTACATGTGAGAGAATGGGTCTGCATGATCAGTGTGTACAGTACAAGAAAAATCCTGTATCAAGCAATGCATAATGAGAGAAAAACCGAACGTGTTTTTGGTCTGAAATGCTGATTTTGATGTGTATTTTTGTATGGTATTTATGGTTGTATTCTCGTTTTCTTGGTCTCATTTGATAGAATGGAAGATATGTTACAGAAATAGAGATGATTCTGATTGGTTTCATAATGAAAAGTACTTTGAAATTGAGCTCAGAGTAGTGGAAATGTTTGATTTTTGCCAGTGTTCAAGAGTAAACAAATGACGTTGCTGTCTAATACACGTTCAACTGGCCAGTCTAATACACAGTCATGAATGGGTTGACATTATTTATACAATTACTACAATAATGCAGTAATCTACATAACAGTAAATCTTCTATTTTTTGTGTGAATAAAAATTCAAAATGGAAAGCAAGAGTAATATAAGAGGGGCCTTCAGACATGACTAATGAACAGAGAAAATGTTATTTTAGTGTCAGGAATGTCTGCATTGTTTGTTCTGGACCCTATTCTGAAATTGGCATCTCTTGAAATTTGTGTGAAACTGGCCAAATTACTGATTTCTGACCACTTTATTGGGTAGTTGAAATAGGTAAATGGGTGGTTTCTTGTTCTCAATCGACAGAATAGAAGGAGTACTAGCAAAATAGCTGGGAGTTTGGTAGACTGGAACAATGGAATGGGCCAAAAAGAGGGCGATAAAGTAGGTGAAATTGCTGATGCGTAAATATTGCTGTTGGGTTGAGTGTAATTATCCTACCTAACCACTCTGTAATCCAGCAAAATCTCTATTACAGCACCCTACAACTCCTCAACTGTCCAAACGTAACTCTATGTTCTCTCGCCCAGAGCTCTTAATAATTTGAAAAAAAAAAAAGGTATTTTTTAGGGTCAGTACTTACTGAGATATAAGACTGCAAAGTTGGCACTGGATGCTCACATGACAGCAACATGGAGTCCTGCCGCTTGCAGAAGTGTTACCGATATATAAATAAAAAAAATGAGAAAAAAGTATAAGTTTTATAAGATAAGATTTCGTTCGGATTTTTAACCCCGGAGGGTTAGCCACCCAGGATAACCCAAGAAAGTCAGTGCGTCATCGAGGACTGTCTAACTTATTTCCATTGGGGTCCTTAATCTTGTCCCCCAGGATGCGACCCACACCAGTCGACTAACACCCAGGTACCTATTTGCTGCTAGGTGAACAGGACAACAGGTGTAAGGAAACGTGTCGAATGTTTCCACCCGGCGGGAATCGAACCCGGGCCCTCCGTGTGTGAAGCGGGAGCTTTAGCCACCAGGCCACCGGGCCACCCCAGGCCCGGTTCTTGTGATTTCATAGCCAATCTTTGTTCTGATACTAATATTAGGTACTGAAATAATACTCAAATAGTCACAAACACACTAACAGTTGAACATTTTCACCTACCTTGGTCACATATTATTGTCTAGAAATATATACATAGTATTTATAGGTCCCAGCAATGTTTTAGACATGCTGGAGTATACCTGAAACTCCTTGAAGCACGGTGTAAGTGTCACTCCACTACTGACAGTGCAGCAGTGGAGTGACATTTGATGATTGTGCATTGCCTTGGCTTTGTTTTCACTGTTACATATAAACATGTCTATCTGTTTGTTTGTCTATCTATCTGCCTGTATCTCTCTAGCTCTGTCTCTGCTTATCTGTCTTTCTGTCTGTTTTCCTGTCGCTCTATCTGCTCGTGTCTCTGGCTCAGAGAGAGAGAAGCCGCTCACGAACCAACAAGCATTACACAAAATGCACAGTCATCATGTCTGATTCTTCAACAAGTGAAAATGCATATTACTTGCCAGTCATGCTTATTATGCCTATATCTAAAAGCACAGTATAGCATTTTGGATTTTTTTGGGGTTATTCTAGGTAATTTACATTATGAATAATAACTGTATTTATGTGTACCTGTGAGACAGACATAGAGAGACAGATGGAGATAGAGACAGCCAAAGTCAATCAGCCACCCACCCTGCCGAACACGTATTACACAGGTTCCAGAATTGTTTCTCTTAGGGTATAGGTTACAGAACATTTTGGCAGGATGACGCTACCAGTGGTATCAAAATTGAAAGGATACTGCACAAATGTTGCACATGGGTTATTATCAGGTTTTTGATATTTTCTCGACCACTTGTGGCCACACCCATCTCAAAGTCACTAAACTCAGGGTCAACTTCACTTTCCTCTTAAAAGGGGAGTGTTAATATGACATGGTATCAATAAATCCCTGGTGTTTGATAAGTTGTTTACTGTAGCTGGTGCTCAACTGAACTGGTGCTCCCACAAGGTACTAAGTGGTCCCAGATATTTTTAATACTTCACACACTGAGTGTTAAGACCTATTCTATACTGACCAGGCATCTCAGGCAAATTGTGCCAAATTTGGAGGCAGGAAAAATAAAATGTCAATCTATGTTTGGAGTGCTAACGGTAAGAACGTAGATCTACGTTTGGACAATTAAGAGGGTAATGATATTAATGTGTACCTGTACAGTGTGTAAATGTACTTAGGTATAGGTATACATAAGTATAATTATCAGAGTACATACACAAAATAACTTCAGAAGGTTCCAGACATAATAGAGAGACGTGGAACTCACTAAGAATGTAAACAAACTAGGTGGTGCACTGTGACCACATTAGTGAGTCAAGTGGGGAAGGGGGGGGGGGGGGAAAGAGCCATAAAATGAGTTTTGGTTATAATTTGAAATTCTTCTTTCAAGAAACTGGCCATATCCCACTGAGGCAGGGTGGCCCAAAAAGAAAAACGAAAGTTTCTCTTTTTAAATTTAGTAATTTATACAGGAGAAGGGGTTACTAGCCCCTTGCTCCTGGCATTTTAGTTGCCTCTTACAACACGCATAGCTTACGGAGGAAGAATTCTGTTCCACTTCCCCATGGAGATAAGAGGAAATAAACAAGAACTAGTAAGAAAATAGAAGAAAACCCAGAGGGGTGTGTATATATATGCTTGTACATTTATGTGTAGTGTTACCTAAGTGTAAGTAAAAGTAGCAAGATGTACCTGAAACCTTGCATGTTTATGAGACAGAAAAATGGACACCAGCAATCCTACCATCATGTAAAACAATTAGAGGCTTTTGTTTTACACTCACTTGGCAGGACGGTAGGACCTCTCTGGGTGGTTGCTGTCTACGAATCTACTACCTAGCATAATGAGAAATGTCAGTATTAATGAAATGCCGTAAAGCAAAGCACCATAAAGTAGGGCCCTACTGTATAAAGTAGAACCCGTGTATCCACTGATCCGGTATCCACAGTTTCAGTTATCCATAGTTTACTGTGGCCCCAAAATACCTCTTAATTTTGCATAATATTGGCCCCAAAGTGCAAAAGAAAGAAGCTGGCAGTTCTTCAAAGTTTAAGAGAAGCTGTGAAGTGTTTCCCACCAGTGAAAAGGTGATAAATTATGCATAATAAGTGGAGAATTATCAAAGTTTACAATAGGTATTTATAGGACTTATATATAGGGTTTGCTACTATCTACGGTTTCGGTATTCACGGCAGGTCCTTGGAATGTATCCCATGGATATGGAAGTCCTACTGTACTGAAACTGCATGCCTGATACACAGAACTGACTTTCCTTCTACTTAACCCTTTCACTGTCGGGACCCTGATTCTAAACGCCCTCTATGTGTTAAAAACTATTAAAAAAAAAAAAAAAAAAAAAAAAGATTCTTATGAAATGATAGAGAATATTTTCCTGATGGTAATGACACTAAAGGTATGAAATTTGATGGAAAACTTACGGATTTACGGTTTCTCGAAGTTAGTGGTCTCAGCGATATACATGTATACGCATCAGGGATTTCACCCACACTGAGCCCTATTTTCGGCCAATTCCACTGTTCCAGTCGACCAAAGTCATAGCTATTTCTCTAGAACTCCATCTGTTCTATCGACTGAGTACAAGAAACTGCCCATTTACTGATTTCAACTACCCAATCAAGTGGTGAGAAATTGGCAATATGGCCAATTTCACACAAATTTCAAAAGATGCCAATTTCAAAACAGGGTCCAGAATAAACAATGCAGACATTCCTGGCACTAAAATAACATTTCCTCTATTCATTAGTCACGTCTCCAGGCCTCTCTTATATTACCCTTGCTTTCCATTCTAAATTTTTATTCACACACAAAAAAATAGAAGATTTACTGTTATGCAGATTACTGCATTATTATATAATTGTATAAATAATATCAACCCATTCATGACTGTGTATTAGACTGGCCAGTTGGACACATATTGGACGGTGACGTCATTTGTTTACTCTTGAACATCGGCAAAAATTGAACATTTCTGCTATTTTGAGCTCAATTTCAAATTACTTTTCATTGTGAAACCAATCAAAATCATCTCTGTTTCTGTAACTTATCTTCCATTCTATCAAATGAGACCAAGAAAATGAGAATACAACTATAAATACCATATGAAAATACACCTCAAAGGCGACGTTTTAATCCAAAAACATGGTCTGAGTTTTTTTGTCCTCTCATGCACTGTGTGCTGCAGGATTTGTTTTATACTGTGCACACTGATCATGCAGACCCATTCTCTCACATGTAGGTCTACCATCTTTCTCCTGCTAGAATTTTGGGGTATTAATACATCACTAACACTGGCTTGTAAGCTATACCTATACGTCACTGACATTGAAGGGGTTAATTATATGTTATACTCTACCATATACCAAATCAACTTAAAGAAATTTAATGCATATTAACCAAAAGCTTATTGTTGGTTAGCAAGAAAAAGATACATAGCCATGACTGATATTGTACGGAGAATAATTGTTCCATTAGGTAATAACATGTATGAAAAATGAATTACCTTAAATGTAAGAATCTTGCAGAAGAAGCACTTCTGTGCTAACTCAGGATACAAATCCTGTAGGTAGGGTTGTAATTCTGATGTAGTCAAAGCACTCAGCGATATAGTATGCTCATCCATGCTATGCTGAAATGAGTATTGTTGACAATGAAATGTAATTAGGTACAATCTTCTCTAGGGTAGGATAAAGGCAGTCTATAAAAAATACTTCAACTAAATTACAAACCATAACACAGTACATAAAAAATTCTACACATCTCACCAGCTATTACAATACAGTGGTACCTTGACATACAAGTGCCCCCAACTTATGAGTTTTCCAAGTTACGAGCTGTTGCTCAGTTGATTTTATGCTTTGAGTTGCGAGCCAAAATCCAAGTTACAAGCGAGCTTCAGATACGCTGCCACTAGTTGGTGCAACGAATGGTATCCCAGTGTTTTGTGCTTTTTGTGCAGTTATTTTGCCAAATTTCCTTTTTTAACCATGTGTCCTAAGACAGTAAGTGCAAAGGAAGTGCTGAGAAGAGGATGATGATGTCCATTGAATTAAAGCATGAAATCAAAGAAAAACATGAGATATCGACTTTGTTTCAGTGTTTCCCTTATGAAACTAGTGATCTAATGCAGTTAGACTCACAAACACTCCATTTTCTCTTATAATAAGATCTCAGAAGGGCAAGAAATCTTAGAAAGACATGGTCAGAGCGATAATTATTTTTACCTCGGGAGTTGCCGTCACCACTCATGACATAATGACATATTTTATTCGTTCTAAAGTACATCATGTTTCTATGTTATTTATATTGTTTATATTTTTATTATTTATATTGTGATAGATAAATAAGCCATAGAGTTGATATTAGAGTTAAAGTGAAGTATTTTCTCCTGCCTCCCGAGAGCCAGGAATTCCACTGGAATGGATTAATGGCACTTCAGTTAATTTCAACAAGGAAAATTGATTTGATATGTGAGCAAATTGAGTTACGAGCTTGGTCACGGAACGAATTAAACTCGCAAGTCAAAGTACCACTGTGCTTGCAATATACACACTGTTATGTAGCAAATGAATACTTGTTATTGAACCTTTAAGAGGTTGATCAGGAGATATTTGTTGATGGTGTGTAGGAGTGAGTGATGCAGTGATTAATAGTTGTTGATGTTACTGAACAGGCAGCTAGAGTGAGTAAATGGGAATGTGTTTTCTTCCTTGTGTTAAACTGGCTCATTGAGAATAGCCCCAGCAGTATTTAAAAAAAAGATACAAGAAAATTTAACAATCTCAATGATTTTACACCAATATATGCAAGACTTTTGTCACTCTAAAATGACTCAAAATCCAACATATGCCAAAATACTTATGCCAAAATATAGAAAACCTACAAGAATTTAATTATGTCTTTCAGTAAGGATTTACAGCTATACTTATTTATTTTAATTATGAGGAAGTGCTAAATCCTTATAGGTTATACAGGAATGGAAGGCATTCAGGTATAATCCAAGGAAGAGGAGGATTCTTACAGGTTATACAGGACTGGAAGGCATTCAGGTATGATCCGAGGAAGAGGAGGTTAGGTCCAGTATCAATGCACCTCCCTTGAGATTATCTAAAGCTATAACCTTCAAAACTATACACGGGTCGACACACAAATAACCTGCACATAGGAGACTGAAACTTACGCCGCTGTTTCGTTCTGACTTGGACCACTAACTAGTCACACAGAGAAGAGTGAAGGGAAGGGAGCCAGAATATATGAAGGGGAGGTGGGGGATGGAAGTGGGAGAACAGGAGGAGAGAGTAGGAATATTGTAGTAGTAGTGGTAGTAAATAGTAGAAGTAGAGAAAGAGGGATAGAGGTGGCAATAAAAAGATAGTAGTGGTAGCGAATAAATGGGCAGAGTGGGGAATGTAAGCTGCCTTCCTTTTGCTTGAAGTGACACTAACTGCTTCCCTTTCTCTAAGGTTCCATATGATTCCTATTGATTTAAAGTTCCTCTCATGAAATAAATATAAAAAGAAAACATGTTTGCCTGTCAATGTGGAGAGACAGCTGACTGAAGTTGTGTGACTGAAAACTTGCTACACACAAGTGAAGAACAGGTACCAATGTATGTGGATTATTTATGCATTACAATAATAAACAGAATAAAATTTAAATTAATGGAGTGAGAACATAGATAAAAGTATTATTATTAACAGTGCCTGCACTTTAAAGGAAGGGTTTGGGATATTGGCAGTTTAGAGGGATGTCTAAGCTGTTGCACCTGAGCGCCTCTGCAAAGACTGATTATGTATGAATGATGGTGAAAGCGATGGGGGTTTTTCTTTCCTTTTGGGTCACCCTGCCTCAGTGGGAAATGGCCAATGTGTTAAAAAAATTATTATCACTGTTATTATTATTATTATTATTTTTTTTTTTTTTTCAACAAGTCGGTTGTCTCCCACCGAGGCAGGGTGACCCAAAAAAAAAAAAAAAGAAAGAAAATCCCCAAAAAGAAAATACTTTCATCATCATTCAACACTTTCACCACACTCACACATTATCACTGCTTTTGCAGAGGTGCTCAGAATACAACAGTTTAGAAGCATATACGTATAGAGATACACAACATATCCCTCCAAACTGCCAATATCCCAAACCCCTCCTTTAAAGTGCAGGCATTGTACTTCCCATTTCCAGGACTCAAGTCCAACTATATGAAAATAACCGGTTTCCCTGAATCCCTTCACTAAATATTACCCTGCTTACACTCCAACAGATCGTCAGGTCCCAAGTATCATTCGTCTCCATTCACTCCTATCTAACACGCTCATGCACGCTTGCTGGAAGTCCAAGCCCCTCACCCACAAAACCTCCTTTACCCCCTCTTTCCAACCCTTTCGAGGACGACCCCTACCCCTCTTTCCTTCCCCTATAGATTTATATGCTTTCCATGTCATTCTACTTTGATCCATTCTCTCTAAATGACCAAACCACCTCAACAACCCCTCTTCTGCCCTCTGACTAATGCTTTTATTAACTCCACACCTTCTCCTAATTTCCACACTCCGAATTTTCTGCATAATATTTACACCACACATTGCCCTTAGACAGGACATCTCCACTGCCTCCAACCGTCTCCTCGCTGCTGCATTTACCACCCAAGCTTCACATCCATATAAGAGTGTTGGTACTACTATACTTTCATACATTCCCTTCTTTGCCTCCATAGATAACGTTTTTTGACTCCACATATACCTCAATGCACCACTCACCTTTTTTCCCTCATCATTCTATGATTAACCTCATCCTTCATAAATCCATCCGCCGACACGTCAACTCCTAAGTATCTGAAAACATTCACTTCTTCCATACTCCTCCTCCCCAATTTGATATCCAATTTTTCTTTATCTAAATCATTTGATACCCTCATCACCTTACTCTTTTCTATGTTCACTTTCAACTTTCTACCTTTACACACATTCTCAAACTCATCCACTAACCTTTTCAATTTTTCTTTAGAATCTCCCATAAGCACAGTATCATCAGCAAAAGTAACTGTGTCAATTCCCATTTGAATTTGATTCCCCATAATTTAATCCCACCCCTCTCCCGAACACCCTAGCATTTACTTCTTTTACAACCCCATCTATAAATATATTAAACAACCATGGTGACATTACACATCCCTGTCTAAGACCTACTTTTACTGGGAAGTATTCTCCCTCTCTTCTACACACCCTAACCTGAGCCTCACTATCCCCATAAAAGCTCTTTACAGCATTTAGTAACTTACCACCTATTCCATATACTTGCAACATCTGCCACATTGCTCCTCTATCCACTCTATCGTATGCCTTTTCTAAATCCATAAATGCAATAAAAACTTCCCTACCTTTATCTAAATGCTGTTCACATATATGCTTCAATGTAAACACTTGATCTACACATCCCCTACCCACTCTGAAGCCTCCTTGCTCGTCCGCAATTCTACATTCTGTCTTACCTCTAATTCTTTCAATTATAACCCTACCGTATACTTTTCCTGGTATACTCAGTAAACTTATTTCCTCTATAATTTTTACAATCTCTTTTGTCCCCTTTCCCTTTATATAAAGGGACTATACATGCTCTCCGCCAATCCCTAGGTACCTTCCCCTCTTTCATACATTTATTAAATAAAAGTACCAACCACTCCAACACTATATCCCCCCTGCTTTTAACATTTCTGTCATGATCCCATCAGTTCCAGCTGCTTTACCCCCTTTCATTCTACGTAATGCCTCACGTACCTCCACCACACTTACATTCTGCTCTTCTTCACTCCTAAAAGATGGTATACCTCCCTGGCCAGTGCATGAAATTACCGCCTCCCTTTCTTCCTTAACATTTAAAAGTTCCTCAAAATATTCTTGCCATCTACCTAATACCTCCCTCTCCCCATCTACTAACTCCCCTACTCTGTTTTTAACTGACAAATCCATACTTTCCCTAGGCTTTCTTAACTTGTTTAAACTCACTCCAAAATTTTTTCTTATTTTCATTAAAATTTCTTGACAGTGCCTCTCCCACTCTTTCATCTGCTCTCCTTTTGCACTCTCTCACCACTCTCTTCACCTTTCTTTTACTCTCCATATACTCTGCTCTTCTTATAACACTTCTGCTTTGTAAAAACCTCTCGTAAGCTACCTTTTTCTCTTTTATCACACCCTTTACTTCATCATTCCACCAATCACTCCTCTTTCCTCCTGCCCCCACCCTCCTATAACCACAAAACTTCTGCCCCACATTCCAATACTGCATTTTTAAAACTATTCCAACCATCTTCAACCCCCCCACTACTCATCTTTGCACTAGCCCACCTTTCTGCCAATAGTCGCTTATATCTCGCCCGAACTTCCTCCTCCCTTAGTTTATACACTTTCACCTCCCTCTTACTTGTTGTTGCCACCTTCCTCTTTTCCCATCTACCTCTTACTCTAACTGTAGCTACAACTAAATAATGATCCGATATATCAGTTGCCCCTCTATAAACATGTACATCCTGGAGCCTACCCATCAACTTTTTATCCACCAATACATAATCTAACAAACTACTTTCATTACATGCTACATCATACCTTGTATATTTATTTATCCTCTTTTTCATAAAATGTGTGTTACTTATTACCAAATTTCTTTCTACACATAGCTCAATTAAAGGCTCCCCATTTACATTTACCCCTGGCACCCCAAATTTACCTACTACTCCCTCCATAACATTTTTACCCACTTTAGCATTGAAATCCCCAACCACCATTACTCTCACACTTGATTCAAAACTCCCCACGCATTCACTCAACATTTCCCAGAATCTCTCTCTCTCCTCTACACTTCTCTCTTCTCCAGGTGCATACACGCTTACTATAACCCACTTTTCACATCCAATCTTTATTTTACTCCACATAATCCTTGAATTTATACATTTGTAGTCCCTCTTTTCCTGCCATAGCTTATCCTTCAACATTATTGCTACTCCTTCTTTAGCTCTAACTCTATTTGAAACCCCTGACCTAATCCCATTTATTCCTCTCCATTGAAACTCTCCCACCCCCTTCAGCTTTGTTTCACTTAAAGCCAGGACATCCAGTTTCTTCTCATTCATAACATCCACAATCATCTCTTTCTTATCATTTGCACAACATCCACGCACATTCAGACTTCCCACTTTGACAATTTTCTTCTTATTCTTTTTAGTAATCTTTACAGGAAAAGGGGTTACTAGCCCATTGTTCCCGGCATTGTAGTTGACTTTTACAACACGCATGGCTTACGGAGGAAAGATTCTTATTCCACTTCCCCATGGATATAAAAGGAAAAGTAATAAGACCAAGAACTATTAAGATAAAATCAAAGAAAACTCAGATGAGTGTGTATAAATAAACGTGTACATGTATGTGTAGTGTGACCTAAGTGTAAGTAGAAGTAGCAAGACGTACCTGTAATCTTGCATATTTATAAGACAGACAAAAGACACCAGCAATCCTACCATCATGTAAAACAATTACAGGCTTTCGTTTTACACTCACTTGGCAGGACGGTAGTACCTCCCTGGGTGGTTGCTGTCTACCAACCTACTACCTATTATTATTATTATTATTATTATTATTATTATTACAACAGTCATGGGGAACCACTTAACTCATAAGGGTTATATGTACTTGTCTGACAAAGATTTGTAGTAAAATAGGAAGAAAAGGTAGGGCTGATAAATTGAGAGATACAGTATAAAAATTAGCAAATAAAATATAGTACAACACATACTAAAATATAAAAATGTAAATCAGGTACATCAAGAGACTGATGATACTCCCTCACTGTCAAGAAATATTAAACAAAGTGAAAAAGTAAATCAAAATATAATAACTCGTACATTAAAATCCTAGGTAGTAGGTTGGTAAACAGCAACCGCCCAGGGAGGTACTACCGTCCTGCCAAGTGAGTGTACAACGAAAGCCTGTAATTGTTTTACATGATGGTAGGATTGCTGGTGTCTTTTGTCTGTCTCATAAAAATACAAGATTTCAGGTACGTCTTGCTACTACTACTTGCACTTAGGTCACACTACACATACATGTACAAGCATATATATACACACACCCCTCTGGGTTTTCTTCTATTTTCTTTCTAGTTCTTGTTCTTGTTTATTTCCTCTTATCTCCATGGGGAAGTGGAACAGAATTCTTCCTCGTAAGCCATGCGTGTTTTAAGAGGCGACTAAAATGCCGGGAGCAAGAGGCTAGTAACCCCTTCTCCTGTATATATTACTAAATGTAAAAGGAGAAACTTTTGTTTTTCCTTTTGGGCCACCCCGCCTTGGTGGGATACAGCCGGTGTGTTGAGAGAGAGACATTAAAATAAGCAGATGCGAATCATTCAAGCTGTGTGAAAGCCTTGATATTATGTATAATTATTTTAAGCATTTTGGATACCTGAAATGTCACTTTCTCTTTTCCTATTGATCCCTTAACTGTCCAAATGTAGATTTACGTTCTTACTGCTAGCACTCCTAACGTAGATCAACGTTTTATTTTTCCTGCTTCCAAATTTGGCACGATTGGCCTGAGATGCCTGGTCAGTATAGAATGGGTCTTAACATTTGGTGTGAGCAGTATTAAAAAAAACTGGGACCAATTAGTACCTTGTGGTAACACCAGTTCAACTGAGCACCAACAAGAGCAAACAACATGGCAAACACCAGGGATTCACTAATTCCATGTCGTATTAACACTCCCCTTTTAAGAGGAAAGTGATGTTGACCCCGTATTTAGTGGCTCTGAGATGGATGTGGCCACAAGTGGTTTAGGGAATACACGTATCAAAAACCTCGATAATAGCTCATGTGCAACATTTGTGCCACATCCTTTCAATTTTGATACCACTGGTAATGTCATCTTACCAGAATATCCTATAACCTATGACCTAAGTAAAGAGAAATGATTCTGGAACATGTGTAATACGTGTTTGGCAGGCCAGCTGGCTCGGTGGCCAGATGGCTGGCTGATTGACTTTGGCTGTCTCCATCTCTTTCTGTCTGTATCTATTTCTGTTTGTATGTATATCTCACAGGTACGCATAAGTACAGTTATTATAGTGTAAATTACCTAGGGTAATCCACAAAATCCAAAGTACTTGTAGATATAAGGCATAATAAGCATGACTGGCAAGTAATACGCATTTTCATTTGATCAGGAATCAGACATGATGACTCTGCATCGTGTGTAATACCTGTTGGTTGATGAGCAGCTCTCTCTCTGAGAAAGAGACAAGCAGAGAGGCAGGAAGACAGAGACAGACAGGAAGGCAGAAAAGCAGAGACAGAGCTAGACAGACAGACATGTTTATGTGTAACAGTGAAAACAAATAAAGCCAAGGTTCACTGGAGCAGTGCACGGTCATCAATATCAGAGTGCTGCACTGTCAGCAGTGGAGTGACACTCATCTTATACCATGCTTCAAGGAGTTTCATATACTCCAGCGTGTCTTAAACATTGCTGATACCTATAAATACTTCGTATACTATATTTCTAGACCAAGTCAGGTGAAAATGTTCACCTGCCAGTGTATTTGCGACTATCTGATTACCATTTCAACACCTAATATTAATGTCAGAACAAAGATTGGCCATAAAATCGTAAGAACTGCTATAAATTGTAATTATCAGAACATAAAAATTATATAAATTAAAAAACAAAAAGAAAAAAAAAGAAGGTATATCGGCAACTACTGTAAACGGCAGGACTCCACGTTGCTGTCAGGTGAGCATCCAGTGCCAACTTTGCAGCCTTATGTCTTGTTATTACACACAGAAAATTGCCCCTCTTTATTAAAAAAAATGAAAATATTCGGACTGCTAGCAGTGACAACATAGATCTACATTTGGACAGTTAACGGGTTAAAGTTGTCTACCACATTTCTTCTTAACGAGACTTCATGTTCCTGTAGCAACTTGCTAACTAAGCTAATACGCTGAGAGATAAGAAGTGTCTATGTAATTGATCATCCACATGTCATGAATAAAGATGCATTACCCGGAGAAGCCATTTATCCAGTACAAGGTGCTCAATAGCTTCCTCACTATCAGCAATCTTCATTCGAGGTTCCAATGTGGTTGCCAGATTTATGGCATCCGTTTCAAGTATTTCTCCATCATCAGAGTTAACAACTTCCTCTATGATACTTCTAAACAGAGCAAGCTCTTGCAGAGTGAAAGTTGAAAACATTCTGAAATACAAGATTTAAATACAGTACAATATTTGAATTTATGTACATATATCAAGTTATGAAAATATTTATGTAATGATAAACTATCCAAGGGCAGGAAGCTACAGCACCATGCATCACCAGTGTGGCTTTCAACGAGTGTTATTTCTCCATGAAAAGTATAATTGGTCATATGAGCTTTCATATTACTTTTTTAATAAGACCAAAAAAATACAGAGAAAATTAAAAATGTTTACATAACTTGAGCTTTTTTATGAAAGAATGTTGACTTAGGTACAGTATATAGTATAATGGGGACAAGCACTTAAGCAGTATAATGTGATCCTTTATTGACAATGTTTTGCCCACGCAGTGGGCTTTATCAAGTTGCAAACAGATCTACCTGGATAAAAGATACGCGAGTATTTATAGGATGAAAATGCTGGTCAGGTGGAGAATGCTGCGTGTGACAATCTTCCGAGTATGGTAACAGAGTCTAGAACCTTGTTCTAAGCGGCTAGAGAAAGCTTGGGGCTGGCTATTATATCTTCTAACTTCATAATACTTGACATCTCAAAAACCCTCCTACCCCATATGAGGAGTAGGGGGATAGTGGTGGAACGGGGTTGGTACCGACTGTTGCCCACATTCTGAGAGAAGCTGCGGCCGGTGAAAACTTCCCCTGCTTCAGTTGCAGCCTTGCAACACTGCATAGCTCCTGATGACACACTGAGAAGTGTGAAAGTACTTGAGCTAAAGATTTCCACCCCCGTGGCTTGTCTTGCATCAATACTCACAAAACTAATATACAAAAATCATAGCAAATATATTACGAAAATAGATTTGGCGAGATAAAAGGCAATATGAAAAGTACCTGGCAAACCCTCTCCAAAATTTTGGGCTCTAGAAAACTGTCTGGAAAGAGAGAAACTTAACTAAACCAGATGAACCTCACATACAGCCTATAGACACAGCCAACAAATTTAATGTCTTCTTCTCTACTGTAGGATTAAAGCTTGCATGTAATATTCCTAGCTCAAATACCCAGCTGAAAGACTACCTCACTGGCAACTACCCAAATACTCTATATCTACCTCCAACTAATTCTACCAACATCTCACTCATAAGCAAATCATTAAAAAACAAAGCAGGAGATCTTGATAACTTGCCACCATTCATATATAAAAAAGCTGCACATGTGCTGCCACCCATTATTACAACATGTTTAATAAATCTGTAGAGTCCTCAACCTTCCCATCCATACTCAAGACAGCATGGGTTACCCCAATCCTCAAAGGAGGTGATCCAAACGACTTGAACAACTATAGACCTATATCAAATTTGCCCTTACTTTCTAAAATATTCGAAAAATAATGCACAAACGACTTTACTCCTACTTTATATCCAGCAACATACTTAACAAGTCCAAGTTTGGGTTTAGACCAAAAAAAGTAAGAATGGTGCTATTATACAGATGCTTGAACTAATATATACAGCCCTCAATAAAAATGAATATCCTCTGGGGCTCTTCATTGTCTTACAAAAAGCATTTGATACAGCGGACCACAATCTCCTGCACCTAAAGCTAAATCATTACAGCATCAGAAGACATTCCCTTGATTACCTAAAATCTTATCTTAAAGATAGACACCAGTATGTACATGTATATGCAAATGGAGTCAACTCCACTATCCAGCCTGTAGCTGTAGGAGTGCCCCAGGGTAGTGTCCTAGGCCCACTCTTTCTCATCTACATCAATGACTCCCCAATGCATCCCAACTCCTTAAACCAATTCTATTTGCAGATGACACTACTTATGTCTACTACCACACAAACCCAGCTATACTTGGAAACACTGAACTGCTAAAAAATATATACTTGGATGATGACCAACAAACTCACTCTAGGTCTTCTCCTTGACTGTAATCTTAAATTTCAATCCCACATCCAACATATATCCATGAAAATTGCCAAATCAGTAGGCATCCTGTCCAAAATATGATACTATGTACCCTATACCACTCTTAAATACAGTAGAACCTATACTTACGAGTTTAATCTGTTCCGTGACCTTGCTTGCATCTGGATTTGCTCATTTGTAAAGTCAATTTTCCTCATTTAAATTAACTGAAATGGAATTAATCTGTCCCAGTGGAATTCCAGGGACGACAAAATGTGTACTTGAATATTTCCCTAATATCAACTCTACGGCTTATTTATATATCACAATTCATCTAATATGACATAATAAACAATATTAATAACACAGAAACATGATATATATTCCAGAATGAATGAAATATGTCATTACACATTTGAATAGTAGTAGTGGAGGGGGTGGCACAGCAGCCATTGTTCCTGCTCCTGACTACATACCTTCCCAGGCTTGTATTATAACAGAAAATGGAGTGTTTGTAAGCAAACTCCATTAGATCACTACGTAGTTTCATAAGGCAAACAATAATAATAATAATAATATGTAATAAATCATAATAATAATAATATATAATAAATAATAATAAAGGAGGGGTGTTAATGTTGCAGTTTAAAAAATGTAGTGTAAAGCACCCTTCTGGCAAGACAGTGATGGAGTGAATGATGGTGAAAGTTTTTCTTTTTCGGGCCACCCTGCCTTGGTGGGAATCGGCCAGTGTGATAATAAAAAAAAATAATAATAAAAAAAAAAAATAATAATAATAATAATAATACAGCATTTACCTTGGAGAAGAGATGCTGGCGAAGGTTGATGAGGTAGAGATGCTGGGCACAGCAGCGTATGCTGTCAGTTCATTTCGTTTTGTCCTTTTTCTATCGCTGAATTGCTTAACTGCTATACTCTTAATGCTACGTTCTTAATGGAACACTCTTAATGGTACAGGTTGGCCATTACTAATCCGGCATCACTGGGACCTGTCGTGTGTCAGATTAGAGAGTTTGCCGGATTAGAGTGGTTAGGTTAGAATACACTTAATTAACCTATCAATAGAGACTATTTCTGCTACATCTTCCTCATTTTCATCACTGCTTTCTTCTCCACTGGCTTGCTGCTGTGGATTTACAACCATCTGCACAATTTCTGAGTCAGTATAATGATCAAGTTTGAGTCAGTATAATGATTTGTGTCAGTTTAATGATGAAATTTGAAATTATGCTGGCTGAAATGAGTGCCGGATTACTGATGGAACCGGATAACTGATTGCCGGATTAGTGACGGCTGACCTATACACTCTTAATGCTACACTCTTAGTTTGTGTTTATCAATGATTTCCTGATTTAATTCCATGGATAGCATCATCTTTTTCTTCTTAGCACTGTCCTTTGCACTTGCTTTCTTAGGACCCACAGTCAGAAACAAGAAATTCTGCAAAATAAATGCACAAAACATAAGGAAATTACGAGAATTATCTCCACCACCAGTTGAAACACATGCGGAGTGTTGTTTTCATACATGTAATGCCATCTTGTGGCGGTGTTCTCAAACTCACCTATATGTAGTATTATTATAGTATTATTTATTATTATTATGTGGTTTGGTCATTTAGAGAGAATGGATCAAAGTAGAATGACATGGAAAGCATATAAATCTATAGGGGAAGGAAGGCGGGGTAGGGGTCGTCCTCGAAAGGGTTGGAGAGAGAGGGGGTAAAGGAGGTTTTGTGGGTAAGGGGCTTGGACTTCCAGCAAGCGTGCGTGAGCGTGTTAGATAGGAGTGAATGGAGACGAATGGTACTTGGGACCTGACGATCTGTTGGAGTGTGAGCAGGGTAATATTTAGTGAAGGGATTCAGGGAAACCGGTTATTTTCATATAGTCGGACTTGAGTCCTGGAAATGGGAAGTACAATGCCTGCACTTTAAAGGAGGGGTTTGGGATATTGGCAGTTTGGAGGGATATGTTGTGTATCTTTATATGTGTATGCTTCTAGACTGTTGTATTCTGAGCACCTCTGCAAAAACAGTGATAATGTGCGAGTGTGGTGAAAGTGTTGAATGATGATGAAAGTATTTTCTTTTTGGGGATTTTCTTTCTTTTTTGGGTCACCCTGCCTCGGTGGGAGACGGCCGACTTGTTGAAAAAAAAAAAAAAATGTACATATTATAATTTATATTATATTACATATATAATTATTATATTATACATATTGTTGTTATTATTATTATGATACTCTTGCTTACAATTTGGAATTTTTATTCACACAAAAAATAGAAGATTTACTGTTATGCAGACTACTACATTATAATAATTGTATAAATAATGTCAACTCATTCATGACTGCGTATTTGGAGTGGCCACTCGGAGAGGGATTGTTTACTCTTTCCATTTTATCAAATGAGACCAAAAAAAAAGCGAGAATATAACCATTAAAACCATACAAAAATATACCGCTAAGGAGCAGCTAATGGCTGAGAAGTGAACTCTGTTATGTATGGTCCAATTTCTTTCAATTTTGGTGTACGTTAAGAAGTATCTTTCCATCATACATTGCCCAAGTTTCAATAAACAACAAACAAATAAGATCCAGTTCCTTAGACCAAGAGCAAGAACCCCTCACCAGCATCAAGGAACCTCCCTTGAGGCCCGCTTGCATCTGGAAATTTTGCCTGCGTCTGGAAGCAAATAATCAACTGAGCAACTGCTCGTATCTGGAAAAACTCGCACATGGGTGCACTTGTAAGTAGAGGTTCCACTGTATATCCCTTCCTCACCTATGGTATTTGTGCCTGGGGATCAACCACAGCCAACCACATTCAACCTTTAATAACCCAACAAAAAGTTACTGTGCAGATTACCAGCTCCTGTGCCAGACAGCACACCCCACCACTTTTCAAAAGCCTGAACTTGCTAAATATATGAGAACATTAAACATTAAACTTCAATATAAACTCTCCACTCAAACTTCCCCTTGATAGCTTCAACAGAACACAGTCACAGTACAATGCATAAGGCACTCTTCGACATCCCTTGTGTCAGTCTCACACTATGTAAAAATGCAATGCACATAAAGGGCCCGAAGATCTGAAACTCACTACCTGAAATGGTAAAGGATCCCCTGACTACCTATAAATTTAGAACTTTGCTTAAAAATCATCTCATCTCTCAATACTAAGCAAAGCAATGAAAACAACTTCTAATCAGTTATGTATTATATTATGTGGCCTCTAGTCTATTAAACATCTTCTAATTCATGAAATATTACTGCTTGAACCATTACTTGTAACATTGTTTTTATTATGTGCAACTTCAAGATTAATATTCTTATAAACCTCCACCTTGACTACCTAGCATTAGAGTTAAGATTAAATAAGATTTTAATAAACTTAACCACTATTATCTTATTGAGATTTAAGTAGCTATTATGTACTAGGATTAGTCTGCCCGAAATGCCCCTGCATGATAGTGGCTTTCCTTGTGTACTTATTAACCCAAAATTGTAATTACACATTGTAACCTTAACAAGGAAATAAAATCTTTATCTTTAAAAGAAGTGTGTTTATTCAATTTATACTTCTCTGTCCCTCTGGTCGCTGCTCTACAAAAATTGTAAACCCCAAGGATTTACTAAGATGGATAGTCCTGGTCTAGAGTAATTATTTCACATATTATATGTAGAATGACTTTGAAAGTGTATAAATCTGTAGTGGAGGGAAGGCAGGGTAAGGGTCGGCCTAGGAAAGGTTGGAGGGAGGGGGTAAAGGAGGTTTTGTGTGAGAAGCAAGCATGTTTGAGTGTGTTAGATAAGAGCAAATGGAGGCAAATGGTTTTTAGGACTTGACGTGCTGTTGGAGTGTGAGCAAAGTAACATTTATGAAGGGATTCAAGGAAACCAACAGGCTGGACTTGAGTCCTGGAGATGGGAAGTGCAGTGCCTGCACTCTGAAGGAAGGGTGTTAATACTGCAGTTTTATAACTGTAGTGTAAGTGTACCTCTGGCAAGACGGTGATCGAGTGAATGATGGTGAAAGTTTTTCTTTTTCGGGCCACCCTACCTTGGTGGGAGACAGCCGATGTGCTAATAAAATAAAATACTTATATGTAAGATATTAAAATATCCAATAGTCATCATTACCCTATTTTCTTCTTTCAATGGATAGGTAGGCACTTGACCATTAGAAGAGAGAAGAGAAAATGCCATTGGGCACCAGCCCAATCTTTTCTCACTTCATAGTAGGGAATGCTGGACGACATTACTCAGTCATGGAATTGCCACATAATATTACACATACAATATTAACCTAAAAAAACGAACTCACCTTGTTGCATCACTGTTAAGTGAATTGACAAGAACAAAGCAATGAATATCATTTGCAGAATCTTCTTGAACTGATTTTTGTATTGCTAAATGCATTACTTCAAGATGTTTATTTATTTCCATAACAAACTCCTGTAGATTATCAGCTGGAACTGGAATAGCAAGAAAAGACAAATGTATGAGACATTCAAATGATGAAAGTTGTATATTTACACTATAATGATCATCTCCACAGAACTTCCATTCTATAACATACAAAACCAAACTTTCTTTACAAGAAAGTACTGAGAAGTTTGTGGATAATTTCTAAATTTGTAGGATTTTTATAAATATGTACAAAAAATCATGTGTAGAACAAGAGTGAAGGAAAGGATACCCATTCACTAATACTGTGGTGGTTTCAAAGACCTGTTGCTAAAGGTTGTACAGTAGCTTACACTGTTTATCTTATACTACACAATTACATCTATATCTGGTACCTGCCTACAAGGATTAACAACAACAGATGATGTACATATTATACAGGAGGGCCCCATTTTTATGAATGTTAGGTTCCAAAATCCCAACAATATGTAAGTGAAAATTGCCAGCTATAAGAATTCAGCCAACAGGATCAAATCCAATTTTACCTTTACACAACACCACGACCCCTATTCAAATCTCTAATCCTGCTATGTACAAGCCATTCACATTCTATTGTTCACTCTATTATCAAAAATAGATAAAGAAGCAACTATTTTTCGGGGACTGAAATCAGAAAGGAAGTGTTTAACTTTGTTGGTCATATATCATGCATGAGGAACCCAGAGAAATAATGGAATTCATATTCAACTTTGGAGTTACATGCTGTTAAACAGAAACTTAATGCAATGAAGTCTTTTGACTACAGCCCACAGGATGGGTATGGAGTGCATAATAAACATATCAAATTAACTATTGGTATAATGTTTCACCCATAAATGCACTTTATCAGATATGCAGTATGTATAATTAGAAAAATTACAGCTAACGTAGGACATCAGGAGAAGGTGATCATGTGCAACTTTAAAAAACAGGTTGAACAAACATACGAGTGAAAAAGAGTTGAATTTGGCTCCACCATTTACTTTAGAAGCCACTGTTAACTGCACTTTACTAAATATGTTAATAAAATATGTTAAGAAAATTGGAGACTAAATGGCAAGTGTATAGGTGAATGAGCACACACAATAAACTGGTGCTGGGGGCCTATGGTTCATGGAACAATGGAAAACAGACAGGCCCAGGACGTGACAACTCTGACCTGCACTGGGCAAATGTCGTAGTTTTCAGACTTAGCATGATGATTCAGAAGATAACCAGATACTACCACAGTGGACAAAATCAGGAAAAACAGACTTTTTTTTATTTCATCTGATGCTTCCAACATTTGTCCAAGTTTTTGTCCGTAACTGCTGAAATCTATTAAACGGAGGTCCATAAATTGGAAGTTTTACTTATAGTATCTTCATTCACTTTTGTTCTGGTTCCTGGCAATAATGTGTATCATGTGTATTAATGTTGGTAGAATTACCAACAATATGTTAGGTAAAAGGGCACAAGTGCAACTAATGTGACATTTCATTGTGGTAACATTTCGTCTCCAGGAGCTTTATCAAGCCATAACAGCTTCATAAAGCTCCTGGAGAGTGGAACGTTGCCACAATAAAATGTCACATTAGTTGCACTTGTGTCCTTTTACCTAGCAATGTGTATCATGTTTGCTTTAAGTTGACATTAAATGATTATATTCAAAATTTACAATGTTATTTTCAAAACATACCAGAATAAATATAAGATTTTAAAAGCCCCATAATATTCATGACTTTTTGGGGAAACTTGACTAAGGCTAAAATTACCGTAAACTTTAAAGAATCATAGATTATGAGTCTAGAGCAAGGTATTGTTGGGAAGTTCTTGATAAGTTAGTTAAGAGTCAATGGTAATTTTAGAAATTACATTATATCACTAGTTCCAAGGAGATACAAGGTGTAAAGCATGACTGGAGTAATTAAGAACATGGTTTCTTCCTTTTGCCTTTCTCCTTTTATATAATAATAATTATAATGATTATAATTATAATTATAATTATTATTATAATTATAATATTATAATATTATTATATAATATTATATAATATTATTTAATATATAATTTATATAATATAATATTTATAATTATTAATAATTTTTAAAAATTTTATTATATTATTTTAATTTAATTTTTTGCAGTTTGGAGGGTATGTTGTGTTCTTTATATGATATGCTTCTAAATGTTGTATTTGAGCACTCTGCCAAAAGCGTGATAATGTGTGAGTGTGGTGAAAGTGTTGAATGATGATAAAAGTTTTCTTTTTGGGGGATTTTTTTTCTTTTTTTTGGGTCCCCCTTTTGCCTCGGTGGGAGAGGGCCCCCGCTTGTTGAAAAAAAAAAAAAAATTTAATAAAAAAAAAATTTAAATATTTTAAGTGTTTACCTTAAAATTTTTGCAAATTTTTTTCATAGCATTTTTGACATCTGGCCCAAGAAAACTCGATTTGCGCATTTTTTGAAGAAACGACGTGTGCATTTGTTCTTTGTTTTTTCTGTAAAAAATGAACAGTTTGTTTAATGTATACTGGAAGTCTTTGTGTGCAAGATATGTGTAATCTTTTAATGGCATCATCAAATGTGAGAGAGAAAAAATTTTACAAGATAGATGAAAAATAAAAAAATTCTGTACTAACTTTTAATTTATAGTATCTTACAAATTTGTGGGGTTCTTTCATGAGTTTTTGATTACCCTGAAAATTTAGTTTTTCCGGGGTCGGCTTTTCCCTTTCCAATACTTTGTTGGGGCATCTCTTAAAATTGCCATATTAAAGATAAAAGTTTTTTGTCAAAGATTGGCTCTGAAAAACAAAATTTAACCCAAATTTCAACATGCCCCCTTGTGAATCTTTTCTGAGAAAACGATTTCCCGAGCCAAACTTCTATATTGAAGGGTATCGGGGGTTTGTTTTTTGGATAGTGGGGGGACAAAAGGGGGGCTTGTTTTGAAGGTGTGCTATTTTTATTTTTTTTGGGGGTTTTGGGAAATTGTTTTAAGAGTATGAAATTTTTCTGCCCCTTTGCTCCCCCTGGTTTCTACACGCTGGTGCAGGCTCCTTCACTCAAATTTAAGAATGTTTTTATTTTGTAGCAAAGGAAAAAAAGTTTAGAAGTAATGTTAAAGGGTTTAAACCCTTACCTTTTATAGATGATCGTCCCCCTTTGCTAAAACAGAGGACAGGCCGTGTGAGGTGTGTGCAGTTGAGATTTTCACAGGTGGGGGGACCCCTATGGAAGTAGATTATGACAACAAATTGGACAAATAGTTGAAAATAGGTTTTGGGCGTCTATGAACGGCATGGGGCTTTTTTGCATGTCTTATTATCCCAACCCATTTTTAATTGCTAGTAAATCATTGCATGACCTGTTTTCACAGTGGTCCCCCCCCCCTTTTAAAGTCGTATTCAGGGTACACCTCACGTATGGCTTACTCTCCCAAAATAATCTCGATTCAGATTGCTTCAAATAAGGGACTGAAAAGCTATCAAAATTTAGGGACTGAAAATAAGGGAAAACTAAATTCAGTTTTCCCTAATAGTGTAAATTACCTTGGTACCCCCCCCCCCCCCCCAAAAAAAAAAAAAAAAAAAAAGTCAAAATTGACTTATTTCCCCTGGGGGAGGAAGGAGGGATTAAATTTGAAGGTCACTGAGCACCTCGGAATACAAGGTGATCAAAGCTAATTGATGATGGGAAGGTTTAATTCTAATTTTTTCCAGCATCAAAACACTCTATTAATGGTAATACTGACACTTTTTGATCACGGGAGCTTGTAGCAGGTGCTCAGTAAAAATCTTATTTTTTTAGGTTTCAGGATTTTCATCTGCCCATAAGACAGTTTTTATTTAGCTACTGTAATTCATATATTGCTATACTACAAGACAAGTATTAAATGTCAGTATTTATATACGTACGTGTATTGTACCCTTCTTCTCCTGTTGGGTTTCAGGGCCACTGACAACATACGCCGTTCGAGCCGGCCGTCCAGTGCTAGGGGGAGAGGACCTCGACCACAGTGGAAAGAATGCTTTATTTATTTTTTTATTTAGAAATTTTAGCATACATAAAATACAGGTAAGAGCAGATGCCAAAACCACTTATATGCATAGCATTACGGGCTGGCTTAAAATTAACTTAAGATTAACTAAGCAATGATGAAATCGTGATTTAAAACATATTGTAAACAGATAACTATAATAGTAACTGCCTGGCTGGTAGTAATAAGTTATCACAAGTTTATACATGGGGGTTCTAAAAGGAGTCTTCTGGCGGGGGCTGTATCTGCTCTTGTTCCCACCCCCCTGTTAAAAACCCATAATAATTTGTTTAGTTGGGGAAAAAGAATTAGGAAGGGGTTTTGTTACTGCTAACTGAATTGTTTGCAACAAAATGGCGTAAAGTAATTAGACATGAGCTTCTTTTATCATTACTTTTTCTTGTTTCATTGAAGGTCTTGTTGTAAATGCCCCAAAAAACATGCTCATTGGAGAAGCGGTATGTATAAAAACCAGGAAAAAGAGTTAAGTAAAATTATTATGGACCCCATCACAATTATATTATCCATGAAAAAATTTTTTGTTAGCCAAGAAGAGTCCCCGAAGGAGAATGTAGAATATAATTTTGGTATAAGTGTCTGCATTGGAATAATATTGGAGAGAAGTAAAAAATTGAAAATGATTGTTTGGGAAATGCGTTAAAAGCCTGATAGTCTATAACCACTATGATAAATGAACGTAGAAAAGTTGTTTAGGAGAAAAATTTTGCAATGTGAACAGACTGATGATGTTGTAGTGGCGGGGCTTGGCTTAGTTACAAGTCTTCGGGCAGGTTTAGGAGAACAAGATGATGATCAAATAAATGAAAAATTTGTGATGGAATGGTCATGTTTTGAACATAGTGTTAATTGCCCACTTATTGGGGAATACGAGACAGCATTTATAAAACTATGGCTGTCAAGATTCTTTTTAATAAAAAATAAGAAAAACCGATTTCTAAGCAATTTCCTAATTTTCTTGTAACAGATAGTAAAACTGTAGTTATGTAGATATAAACCCATATGTAACTTTTAACCCTTTTTGGGCCCCTAGTTTTGGGGCTTTTTATTATATATGTCTTGCGTCCCGTCCACGGTGGATAGGTGGCTAATAAATTCCATTCAGTGGGTATTTTACCTTGCTGACTGGCTTTGGTGCAAAAAGAAAAAGAAGAACAGATGAATTTTGTTGGAGGAGGGTTCGCCGACAAAGGCGTCTGCCCCTTTGTAAGCCAGTGTGAGTTTAGAGGGTTGGCACCCCTACCGGCCCCTGCTGTCCCAAGTGCTTTGCTCGGGGCACCCTTTATTCTCCCTGGAACCCCGGGGGGGTGAAGGGAGAAAAACCCCGAAAAGACGAATGAACGCGAGCCCGCCTCAAGCATGGCCCCTTTAAGAACGCGCAACCCCATCCCGCAAGGGTTCTGAGGGGGGTTATCAGGAGGACCGTTATAATTTGTCCAACGGCCCGGGTGGTTTTCCCCATGAAAAAAACTGCCCTCATGGGATGCTACGGCTCCCTTTTGAAGTAAGGATGGAAAAATGATTACTCCTGAAGGGACCTACGTAACGCGCTGTAGTAAAAACCCAACCTGAACTAGGTCCCGGGTAGAAACTCACCCCGGATAAGGATCCATCTAGCTCCAACCGGTGGTTGAGCAATGAAAGGTGAGATGCGAGGGGGTTTGGAACGGGCCCCCCTGTGGGGTTACCGATCCCCAAAGGAAATGGAGGCTCCCAAAACTGTGTCTAGCGTTTTTAAATCTCCCATCACAAGTGTAGAGCAGGATTGATTTTTAATTTTGGCCAAAACCCAAAACATTCTTTAATCATGTTTTTGCCCCGTGCAGGACCTGGGGTTAATAATTCAGGGGGGTAAAACAAAAATACAACAGGCGTCCTCCCGGCAGAGAGGCACAGTTCGTCGATCCCGTTGCATGATGGGTTCTTTAGAATATGAAAAACAGATAAAGGTATTAGGCTTTGAGGTTCCCCTATTGGACCGTTTTTAAAGGACTTTGTGCCAAAACAAAGAAGGTGGAGACTTAAGTTGTGGCAGGTTTTCATCCCCGGTTGGTGTAATGTTTAAAAAAATTTTGAAAATGATGTATCTGCTTATATTAGATCATTGGTTGATTATATAAGTAAGTAAGTAAGTAAGTTTATTCAGGTATACACAAATACAGTTACATAGAATTATCATACATAGCAGCATATGTGTAGAGAACTAGGATAACCCAAAAAAGTCAGACAGAGTGACTTATTTCCATTGGGGTCCTTTTACTTATTATTATAGTATAAAGGTTATATATTTTCTTATTATTCTACAATGAAGATAAATCTTATTATCATACTAAAAAGACTATCTGCTACACCAAGGTCATTAAGATATCTACAATACGAGGGTCATTACAAGGAATAAGGTAAAATTTACACGTATGTTAGCTAAAAAATAGAAAATCATTCCCCTCCCTTTCTGTAGCTACATTCATCAGACACCTTTTGGCACTCTTCTTGAACTGGTTCACGCTATGACTGGCTTTGACATGTGCGGGTAGTCTGTTCCATTCCTTTATTGCTGTACAATAAAGGTGTTTGAAGCCTGGCCACTGACTGTGGGTATACAAAGTTGTGCTCTCTCCCCCTAGTACAATGATTGCTTTGGTTCCCAACCTTGACAAAATTGACAGCAAGATATTCTGGACATTGTTTGTGAGCAATTTTATAAACATGATTTAGCTTCAGTTGTTTTACTCTGTCTTCAACATTCAGCATATCCAACTGCTGTAATTCTTCTGGCCTACATGTTCTCTTGGTCCCAGCCCAGGATGAATCTTACGATTTTGTTCTAGGTGATTTGCAGTCTATCTTTCAGTTTTTTTGTCAAGGCAGAGTACCAAGAAGAGCAAGCGTAATCCATATGGCATTGTATAAGGGCTAGACATAGGGTCTGCGAGCCTCAGTAGGTAGACACTGTGCTTGTCTATACAGGAACTTCAGTTTGGCATTCGCTTTCTTTACTACATGTTCCCTATCAATTCTCCTGACATGCATGGGTCAAAGGGGATTCCAAATATTTTACTGATGAAACCAAAGTGATGGGCTCCCCATTACATTGATACATTAAAATTATTTACCCTTCTCAGTTTATGTTTCGTGCCAAAGAGAATGGCTTCAGTTTTCCCTAGGTGTAATGATAGTTTGTTGTCTACTAACCATTTGCTGCAGGACTCCAGTTCCAGTGTTTAAAACATTAGCAATATCTTGTGGGTCTTTACCTGACACTAACAGAGCACTGTCATCTGCATACGTAGGAGTTTGCACTTGACACTGATAGGCATATCATTGACATAACATAAGAATAATAAGGGACCAGAATACTACCTTGGGGAACTCCACATGTTATCGGCAGGGGTTCTGATTCTGTTTTGTTGATTTTGACTATTTGTCTCCTGTTGCTAAGGTAGGACTTAAACCAGTCTACAGAACCTATACCATAGCTTGAAGTTTATTACATAATATATTGTGGTTGACAGTATCGAAGGCCTTTTGCAGGTCTAAGGTTACCATGCCTATGAGGTTTCCCCTTTGACATTTCAGTTCTCAGGTAATCCATCAGATTAATAAGGGAGGTGTCGGTTGAGTAGGATCTTCTAAAGCCCGATTGATAGCTATGGAGAATGTTGTTGCATAAGGTACTTAAACTCTTGGAATACCCCCCTCTCTAGAATTTTAGTATTATCTGGTATACAAACGGCCTTTATAGTTGTTACATCGATTATTTTTCTGAAGTGGAGTGCTCTGGCCCCCTTAAACCCCTCCGGTATGTATTAGTGGTGATTGATAGTTTATTATGTGAGAAATGGATTAAGTTCAAAAGCACCATCTTTTAGGAACTTGGGGGAGTTATCGGGGCCCCTGTGCTCTTAGTTGGGTTTAACTGCTTAGTTTTTTTTGGACATTCGCTGCTGACAGGGTGGAGTGAGGTTTGCCCAGCCCCCCCTCTGCTTTTTTTCGGCGGACCCAGTACTCAACACCATTGAGTGTGGGGACGTGCGCTGTCATTTTGGGTATAAAAAGGGTGAACATCAGTAGGAGGAGTAAATACTATTGCATAGAGCTGGTTCGGGGTACGTTAAAGGGGGAGTAGGGAGAACGTACTTTCCCTAAATTCAGGGACACATATGGTATCCCCAACGAGGAATTATATGCGTCGTTTAATGGTTTGTCAAGAATCTTCGTGAAATTTTGGGGCCCGGCTTCTCAAAGAATTGTCGAGCGTACCAGGAAAAACCCATGGGTGAATTCAGCGTGGTGTTTTTTTTTCATGATGTTTTAAGTATAAAAGGGGTGAAGGTGGGAAATGTACCCTTCGAGGTACGGCGTAGGACTACAGGGTTTTTTCGAGTTATGGGAAGTGCATTCTGAACCAGGGGGGGTATGGAGGGTGGCCCGTTGAGGAATGCCAGAAGGTTCTTACCCCAAAAAATGTTTTTTAAAAAGGCCTTTCCCATTTTGTAACGATGACGGTTTTGGTAGAACAGGGGTTTATGTGTACTTGCGGGTCAGGAAAAAAAAGTTCTGTGCGCTCTTATGAGCACATGGAGCCCGTGTCCTAGGGGCGGTCCGAATTCGGGAAAAACGCGATTGTGATTCAAACGTCGTTTGTTTGGTGCCTGGCTCGTTGCCTCTGGAGGCGGGGGCCAGTTCTGGAGAAAAGGGGGGTCGCCCGGGAGGTGGGGGGGGAGACGTGTGCACTATCCCAGGGAGTCGGGGGGGCGAAGGTGTTACTGAGGAGTTTTTAGCCCAGGAAGCTTCGCTCGGGGGTTTTTTTGGCAGATGTCTAGGTTTTTTGGAGGGGTGACCCCGGTTTTGTAGAAGGTGTCCTCGTTTATGGAAGTTGGGAGCTGGAGGGCACAATTGTGGAAAAAAGATTGAGTAAGAAAAGGCGGGAGTGTGTGGGGGCCCCGTGGGAGGTACCCCAGGAGGTTCTTGAGGGTGAGATGTGTGTAAGTGGAGTTCTAGAAAAGAATGCGGCTCAGAGATAGACGAGGTTATTACCCGGGCAGAGGGGGGAAGAAGTCTGGGAGGGGTTGTGGAGCCGATCCCTCAGTGTGAGGTGCCCCGTTGCACAGTGGGAGAGGGGGGGGGGAGGTGACTGCACGGATAACTCGAGTGGAAAGGAATAGTAATGTAAAAAGTGCAGGGGTAAATCCCAGCGGATGGGGGAAAGCCCCCCACTTCTATAATTTTCAGAAGTGCACGTTTAAATGTCAATTGGACTTAAGACTGAGGTTTTAGAAATTTTTGGTTGGGTGGTTTTTACGGCGGTTTGATGTAGATATTTGCTTTTTGAAGAGCATTCATAGGGTGGTTTGTTTTGCGGTTAAAAGGATATCGGATGTATTTTACCAGTGGTTTGCAATGAAAGGGGGGGGTGCATGGCGAAAAGGGACCACCCCCTTCGTGTCTCGGGGGGGAAGGGGGGGGGGGGTGGGAGGGTCGGAGGGTGGATGGTGTCTGGGGTGAGAGTCGAGTGTTTTGTAGGGTTTACATCCCAGAACTAGAAATACGGGGTAAAAGTAGTTTTGTAGGAGGTATTGTGTTCACTTGGGGGGTTTGCTGCTAAAAACAGAAATGGTGGTGAGGGGATTGTGTGATTAGGAGTGGTGATTAAACCGAGAGGGGGGGTTGTGTGCTGAGTGTGCTGGGGTGTATTGCGAGTTTTGGGGTTGTTGAGTGGTGGGGGGGGGGGGATCCCTAGTGGAGCACCGTTTCGTTTTAGGGGATATGAAGCGCGTTTGGGAAGAATTTTTTTAAAAAGGGTATAGAGTTGTGAGGGTGAAACCCTTCGATGTGGGGTTTTGGATAAAGGGGGGTTTAATAGCAGTTTTGATGTGGGAGGAGGGGTGGTATTTATTTGGGTACTGGAAATTAAATGTAAGGTTTTAAAGGGAGGAGGAGGAGGGGCCTTTTTTCAGTGATTGGTGGTTCCCTTTTTGGGAGGTGGGGAAGGGAGTTTGATTTTTTAGTTGGGGGGAAAAATGCAGGCAAACCGGGAAATGCGATTTTTTTAAGGTTAGGGGGGGGGAAAGGGCGAGGGGGGTTTTGGGTTGCAAAAATTATCTGGAGGACGTTGCAAGATTGTTTTTTGGGGGAGGGGGTGGGGGGGGATGCAGGACAATCTGCGGAGGGATCGTGAATTAACAATGAAGGTTTGATGCAATTGGGGTTAGGGGGGGTTAGAGGGGTTTTATTGTGGGGGTGATAAGCGTTGGGTTTGTTTTACGTAAATTTAGGGACCCACAGAGTGTAACCCCATTTACAAAGGGAAAGCCCCCGGGGTGGGGGGGTATCCGGGGTCGGTCCTACCAATACTAAAATATGGTCTCTATGGAAGTTGGTTTAGGGAAAATGGGTGGGGGGGGAGGGGGTCCTGGAGGGTATTTTTTAGGGGGTTCCATAGCATTTTAAGTGAGCAGGATAGAGTGGGGTTGGAGGTTGTATAAATGAGGTTTAGGGGGGAAGGGCAGTTTTTGGGATAGTAGGGGAAAAAACCCGGGAAGACGGTTTTACCAAATGATTTTTATAGAGCAATTGGGGGTGTATTAGCAGTGCTTTGTTAGGGTATTTGGTCATATGTTAAAATAGTGGGGGTTGGGACATCGCAAAGTCGGGTGTTAGTTTGGTGCCCAAAAAAGAGGGGGGGTTTTTGAGGTTGAGTCTTACCCAGCAAAATCTTTGATGTGTGCAGATTAAAGGTTTTTGCGAAAAATTTTTGGGGAATAATGAAGAAGGTCTGGGGTCGGGTTTATACATGGGGGGCAATTTGGTATCCCCGGGGGGGGTATGCGGGTAGGTATGGAAGTATTCGGGGTTTTTCCTTGGGGTAGTAGTAAGGGAGGTATTCTAGGTTGGAGGGGGTGAAAGTTTTGATTATGTGGATAGGGATTTTTGTTTGAGGTATGGTGAGAATGGGTTTTGGAGGGAGGGGGTTGGAAAGGGGAGGATTTTTAGAGAATGCTCGTGAGAGTCAGGTAAAAGGTAGGTTTGGGGAGTTCAGTAAACATGGGGGGGGTTTAAGGCAGGGGTGTCCACTCTCCCCAAAAACTCTTTGTGTTGAGAATCCTTTTTATGTTTGGGATGGTGGGGGGGAAAGGTTGGGGGAGAGAGGTGGATTTTGTGGGGAAAATTGTTTTGGTTTGTAGATGATTTAAAAATGTTTCTTTTTAAAGAGATGAGATTTAAGTTTAAATGGGAAAGGGAAATTTGGGTTTTTTGGGGTGTACTGGGTGAGGTTAATAAGCAGAAATCCGGTTGTTGGAGGTAGGCAATTTGGGGAGGAGGGGGCCTTGGGGAGGGTTTGGGGGGGTAAATGTAGATAGGCTAAAGATTTGTGGATTTTTGATTTTTCGATGTAAAGGGAGGCGGAGGGTTATTCGAAATGGTAATGGACAGAGCTTTTAGTAGGTAGGGGCTAAGGGGGGGATGTAACTTGATCAAAGGGTTGTGGTGGTAAATACGCTGATTTTAGTAAGGTGTGGGGGGTGGCGGAAATTTCCCCTTAAGAAATCAGGATATTAGGAATTAAAAAGAAAAAGCCCTTTAAAGGGATGTGTGGGGTTTTGGGAGGGGTGGTTGGGTAAGTGTGGTAAAGACGGGGGTAAAAAGGGGGGGTTGGGGTTGATGGCATTGGGTCTAGGGGGAAGGCGCTTATGTGAAGAGAGTTATTCGGGCAGCGGGGGGGAAGGGGTCTTCGGGTGGGGGAGGTGATGGGGGGGGGGAAACCGCAAATGGTGGGGTGGGGAGGGACTTATTTGGAGGGGTTTAGGTATGTTGCGGTTTTTGTTTTTAAGGTACGCATGTTAAAAAAAACAAAGGTAAAAGGTTAGTGGGTGTGGGTCGTCGTCAGGAATCAATGCAAGGGATGGAGTGATCCAATATGATTTGGGGAGTGAAATTTGGGGGGAAATTTTGTAAATTAAAAATACCGGGGAAGAGGAGGGGTTTTGTTTTTAGATTTCTTTGGGGACGTTGCATCGAAAGAGGTGCTAAGGGGGGGGGGGGAAAGGGTTTTTTTGAGAGGCATTTTATGGGGTTTTGTGGGGAAATTTAAAAGGCTTTTTCATGTAGTATATTTTGTTCTGCTTTGGGGTGGTAAAATTGTGGTTTTAGAGGGTTTTCTTTTTTTTGGGGGGGGGGGGCAGATATCAACCCCCGGGTTTTTTTGTTTGTTGGGGGGGGGACCCAAAAAGGGGGGGGAGGGCTATCAGATAGTAATGTTGATTACTTGCATGTTTTTGGGGGATGAGGGGGGGTGGAGGGAAACATTTGGATAAAAACTTTTGGCGGGTGTTTTTATAGGACAGATGTAGGGGAAAAAACAATTATATGGGGGAAGGTGGGTAATTTGTTTTCCGGAGGGATTCGTGAGCTTACGTTGAAGTCTCTCCGTTTGGTGACGGGGGTGAGAGGAAGGGGTTGGTTTTCAGTGGTGGTCCTTTGGAGTGATTGGAAGCCCGTGAGGAAGGTTTATTGGGTTTGCAAGGTGGTAGATGGGGGTAAAGTTTTTTTTTTCCGGGGCCGTCGGGGGCTCCGGGGTTGTAGACCCTTTTTGAATTTTGTAAAATCACAGAGTAAAAGTAGTATGTGTTTTCTGTTTTTTCTTTATTGTTTATAAGAACCCTTTTATATAGGGGGGGTTTTTATTATATGTATATTGTGAGGATATGTTTTTACATTGAAACTGTGAGTTTTCCTTGTCTTTTCTTTTTTTTTCGTATTGAATGGGTACAAAAGACTATGTACCAAAAAATTTAAAAGTATTTGAATTTTGGGTTTTATATACCCCCATTTGATGGAAGGTCTTTATATATTAGTGTTAACGGTAACATTAATTTTGTGTGTGTGTAGGTGTGTTTGTGGGAACAATGTTTAGGGATGTTCATCATTGAATGTAAAATTTGTTTAGTTTATTTTGGGGAAAAGTCATTTGGCTTTATTTTTGTATGATCCCGTTTGTTCTGTCGAACAAATGCACATATACGTATGTGGTTTAAACATGCGTTTTTGTATAAATATTATAAAATAAATTTTTTATATTATTTATATGTTTTTTAGGACTCTTCCCCACATGTTTTTTAATGATCCGACGTTTTTTTGGAAGTCGGTTGGTTGGGTTTTTTTTAGTAGAATTTTTATATCAAGGGGTTACAATGCTTTTTTTTTTTTTTTTTTTTTTTTTTTTTTTTTTTTTTTTTGGGTACCCGACATTGTTGCACTTCTGTTTTGGGTTAGTTTTTTGTTTTCTAGTTTTTTTTTTTTATGTAATCTTTTTTTTTTTTTGTTTGTTTGTTAACCAGTCTTTTGCTGTAAGAACAAATGGAATAATGTTGTGTTTTTGTGCACGTGTTTATATACTTTAACATGATTATAGGACTTATTCCTACATTTTTTGACTCCGACGTTTTTTTTTGTAGTGGTATGTTTTTTTTTTTTTTTTTTTTTTTTTTTTTTTTTTCCCGTAAACGGGTTGGTTTCTTCGGTAGAATTTCGTTATATTAATGTTAAAATGGTTTTTTTTTTTTTATTGTGTGTGTAGACATTTCGGGTCAGGGTTTTTTGGTTTTGCTAATTGTCGGTTGTATATGTGTATGTTGTTTTTAAATAAAATAAAAAAAAAAAAAAAAAAAAAAAAAAAAAAGTTCTTTTGATAAAGTCATGAGAAACTTACTATTTTGACAACGTTTGGGGGGGGTTCCCCCTTTTTGGTATAGTATGTTTGAAACTTATAAAGGGCTGTGTTAAAGGTTTTTGATGCAGCGGTAGTTTACTTACTAGTGTTGTGAAACAATGTTTTAGGAATTAAGCAATTTGCCACCTTAGATGTTTGTGGAAACCCCATTATCGATGTGAGTACATGTTAGACCTATCTATGGTTATGGCTATCCCCCAAATGTTTTAGTTGTTCCCAGAGCTTTTGGGGTTTATGCTTATACTCTTCAATTTCTGGCATATCTTTGCCTTTGCCCCTTTTTTAAAAGTCTCTGTACTCTGTTCCTCACCCTTTGGATTCTTTTATTTTCTGCAATACCCGTCGTTTGCTTTAAAATTTTTGCAGGGCTCTGAATTTAAATTTATCAAATATCTAGTATTCATCCAGGGTTCAGTTCTTCTTTTAAAATCCTAACCTTTTTAAGGGTGCAATATTATAAAGGGTGGAGTGAACATTGTTTGTTTTTTTTCCCAGGCATGTTTTAGTCCGTGAAAATTGTTATCTCTGTCCAGTCACAATTGTGTACCCCTATTTCCAGTGTTTCTTTACGTAGTTTTTTGTTGACCTTTTTTATTGTCCTGTTAGGCTTCCCTTCCCTAGTTATTTTCTGGTAGAAAATGATAAAATGATCATAAGCCCTGGGTAAGAGCCTGACTGCAAATGTTCTCAAGCGGTTACAAATATGTGGTAAATTTAGGGTGGCTGAGAATGTGTGACCCGGGGTTGGAGTTTTAAATTGTTGATGTAACTATTTAATTCTAGAATTTGCTATCCTTTTGCATAGCCCGTTATTTTGCTCTGAAAAAGATATTTAAAAACCCCAGTATTATTGTCTGCAATTGTTTTAAACTCCGGCAAGACTTGGAAAAGTCTTTAAAAAGGGTCCTGGGTGGAGGGCGGAAACTATTCCTACTAAGATGGGTTTTGGGTTTTTAGGAAGCAGCATTCAAACCATAGAACTCCTTTTATTGTTTTTTAAAATCAGGTTTGGGTTTAAGCTAAGTCATTTCAATGTAGCAAAAACTCCCCACCTTTTTTCCTATCTAAGCGTTTTATATTGTAACCATCTATTTTGACCTGTCGTCAGTCATTATCTTTCCAAACCCAAGATTCAGAGTGGTTAAAATGCCCCCCTAATTTTTTTTAGCTAGAATCCAAATCTCTCCCCAATTTAGGAAAGTGACTTGCATTGACATAAATAAAGTAAAAGGCCTGTTTTCATAAAACATCATAATCTCATTATATGGCAATGGGTCATTTGTATTAAAATTGGAAAATCGTGTCTACTGCAAAAGGGTACTGTTAAAAAGTGCATTTTTTACACACAAAATATTCTGGCACCGTTGTAAAATTGTACATACATCCATAAGCACCCACCCCTTACACATTTTACAAAAGGTGCCTTTTCTTTTTTTCATGGTATTTGTACGTGTAGCACCTTTTGGTAGTGTTTGAGATAAAAAAGCTGTATTGCTCACATTGACCTTGTAGCATTTCATAAGTTAAGGTTTTTATTCCCACTACTAGCCCTATTATTTCCGCATTTTTCTGTCTGTTTTTCCTCTGCACATATTTGAGGCCGGATTAATTTGGATATCACCCTTAAAGCGTACAATAAGAGCTGTGTGCCCTGTTTTTTTTTAGGTATGGGTGTTGCCCTACCTTGGGCGATAGTGACATTTACTTTTATGGTGGTGGCAACTGTTGGGTTTTTTCTGTCCAGGGCGCTGTTACTCTTATGCATGCCCCTACTTGCACTCGTGTTGATGGAAACTTGGGGGCTGGAAAAACTGCAGAAAGAAGCAATGAGGATCATCCAGGATGCCCTGTACTGCCAAAATTTTAAATATGCGGAAAGAACTTAATATTCCAAGTTAGAGATCTGTTTCTGAAAGAAATACTTTGGGGTCAATAAGCTAGGCTGCCCATTCAAAACCCCGCAAGAAGCCTCCAAACTTTCCTCAGCACTGGTGAACATCCTTCCAAAGGATCGAAAAAACTGGAACCGAACCCCTCGCATGAACCAGCTACATGATCTATATCAAGTTGGAAACGAGATTCCTGCCATGGGTATTACCCCTTTCCCCAAACAAACCATTCCTCCATTTCCCCCGAAAATTCTTCTTAAATCACAACCAAAGTTTCGTCTTGAAGCCAAACATGATGCCTTAAGCTGTATTGATAATTAGTCACACAGAACAATCTTTCACACAATTATTTACGTCGATGGTTCTGTTCACCAGTCCACTGGTGCAGCGGGGGGTAGTGCTGCTGTTGTCCACAGAGTGAGGCTCTCATAAAGAAATTGGAGCACCCATCAATAACTGGGCCTCTACCCTTCAAACAGAACTGTTTGCCATACTCCTTGCACTCAAAATGTGTCCATGTATCTAAGGTTGACACTTTAATTGTAACTGATTATTTGTCATCCATAAATGCTCTCAACTCATTAAGTATAAATTGTGGCATGCTTTTGCCAGAAGCCAGACATAGATTGGTAAGATTTGGGACAGTGGAGTCGAGTGCCCCATGCTGTGGATTCCATCTCACATTGGTCTTCAGATGCATGATAGAACTGATAAATTGGCTAAGCTGTATGCTTTCAAAGAGGGGGTAGATTACAAACTTGGGTTGTCATTTAGCAGTTTGGAACAATAATACGAAAAGAACTTAAAAACTTTATTGACTTAAGACTTAGGGAGATTGACACAAGTCAGTCCATCTATCCATCATTCCATCATGCAGGAGGAGCCACATGTCTATGGGCATCCAACAAGATAAGTAGACTCTTGGATGTCACTACTGCCCGGCTCCCGGCTGGGTTACAAGTATCTTTGGCAGGTTAAATCACCACCACCAGATGTAGACCAAACGAAATGTAAACTTTGCCAGATGGACTATTGTCACACATTGCGTCATTATGTACTGGAGTGTGATTTTAAAATTAAAGAATTTAGAAACAACCACTCGAAGTGTTCAAAATGGTAAGTATTTTATCCACAGTGGTATATTTCGACCATTCTGGAGAAATACCGACTTTGCTAGCTGTAAATAAAGCATTACACTGTGTGCTGTGTGTGTGTGTGTGTGTGTGTGTGTGTGTGTGTGTGTGTGTGTGTGGGGTGTGTGTGTGTGGTGTGTGTGTGTGTGTGTGTGGGTGTGGTTGGGGGTGTGTGTGTGTGTGTGTGTGTGGGGTGTGTGTGGGTGTGTGTGTGTGTGTGTGTGTGTGTGTGTGGGGTGCGTGTGGGTGTGTGTGAGGGTGTGTGTGCGGGTGTTTTGTGAGGGTGTGTGTTGTGTGTGGTGTGTGTGGTGTGGGGTGTGGTGTGGGGGGTGTGTGTGTGCATGTGTGGGGGTGTTTTGTGCGTGTGGGGTGTGGGGTTTTGGGGGTGGGTGGGTTGGGGTGGGGGTGGTGTGAGGGTGTGTGTGGGGTGTGTGTGGGGTGTGTGTGTGGGTGATTTGGGGGTGTGTGTGTTTTGGGTGTTGTGTGTGTGGGTGTGGTCCTTGTGTGTATGCATATATTTGTACCTCGTGTGCACTTTTCTTTCCCTGCGCCCTTTTTGGTATGTGCGCCGCGCACTAGTGTGGGTTTTTTAAAATCCACTTAAAAATTTGTATTTATAACTCTTTTTCATTGTGACCCGGGGGTGGAGGGGGCAGTGGTTCATTTCTTTGTAATTTTTTTCAAGGGCTGTAACCAGTAAGGTGTTTGGGTGAAATTCATTTCCTCTGTAAAATTGATGATTTGTGACCAGTCTAAACCCGGAGTTCATTACCCTTTTTAACTAGTTTTAGCCCATATAACTTTGGGGGGCCAGTCACTGGACCCCAAAAGTAAACCTTTTTAATCTTTTGACTTTCCCCCACAGGATGGGTAGGGGGGGCTAAAAATATTTTAAAAAAGTGTGTGTTTTGTGTGTGTGTGTGTGTGTGTTTTGTGTGTGTGTGTGGTGTGTGTGGGTGTGTGTGTGTTTTGTGTGTTGTGGGGTTTTTGGGGTGTGTGGGTGTGGTTTTTGGTGGTGTGTGTGACTCCAATAAATATTTGCCCAAATAACTCATTACAATTGTGAGGGGTTGGAAGTGTGAATTGTCATTCTCTATAATTTGTTCATGATTGTAGCCAAAGTAAAACGTAAGTAACCATTCTACAAAATTCTTTACCTTTGTAACTTGTGATCATTACCTTTGTACCTATTCAGCTATAAAAAACTTTGGGGGCCCAGTCCCTGGACCCATTCGTCCCTCTGTAATCTTAAATACCTTTGAACTTGTCATATTGTGACCAACTTAGGGAGTTCTTACCTTTGTAAATTGTGAGTTCATTCCTTTTAAATTGTGATTTCATTACCTTTGTAAATTGTGAGTTCATTACCTCGTAACTTGCTCAGCATCAAAATTTTGGACCCAGTCCGGGCCCAATTATTACCTCTGTAATTTTTGATACCCCCCACAGGTGGGTTGGGGTGATAAAAACTATTAAACTAAACAAACCACCGAAGTGGTTTTATTGTGAAAACCCCATACCCTCCTGTGGCGGAAACGCGAGAGCAATGGATACAAAAAAGGGCCTAGGAACTGGGCCCCCCAAAGGGGTTTAACGGAAACATAGTTTTATATCTACATATCTATAGTTCACTTCTTTACAATCAAATTTAGGAAATTTGCTTAGAATCTGGTATCTTATTTTCATTAAAAGAAATCTTACATGCAATAGGTTATTAACTGTCTGTCTCTGATTCCTCAATAAGTGGACAATTAAGCACAAGTTTCAAGGTGACCAATCCTGATCACTAATTTACATTAGTTTGATCATCATCTGTGTGCTCCCCAAATGCCCCGAATACTTGTAACCAGCCTAAGCCTGGCCACTACAACATCGTCAGTCTGTTCACATTGCAAGTTGCTCCTAAAAATTTTCTTTTTCTACGTTCATGTTATCAAGTGGGGGTTTTAGATCTACTCAGGCTTTTAATGCATTCCTTTAAAAAATCATTTTTTATTTTTTTACTTTTCTCCCAATATATTCCTAATGCTAGACACAGTTTACCAAATTAATTTACATTCTCCCTTTTCATACTCTTTTTTGGCAACATATCAATTTATATGAAGGAGTATCCAATGTGGATGGGATCCATAGCAAATTTTACTTAATTTTCCTTTTTTCCCTATTTTTGAGTATCTATACCTGGCTTCCCCAAAGAGCATGTTTTTTGGGGTCATTTATGAGCAAGAGCCCTTTAAAGATGACTAGAATCAGTAATATATAGAGTCAAGCTCAGTGTATAGGTACTTTGCGCCATTTGGATTGCAAAAAATTCAGTTTGCAGTGTAAAGCCCCTTGTTAATTCTTAGCCTAACTCAACAAATTTTTTATCGTTTTAAATTTTTTTTTTTTTTTTTATTAGAAACCTTATAAAAGTACAATGATGCTTTATCTGTCAACAAAAGAATAAAATTTCCATGGCCATATAAACCACATACAGATATAATTTTTAAAACATGTAACAAAATTATCTAATGATAAACACCAACAGTAACAAAAGTAAGGAGAGAATTGATACATACTTCCGTATTAACGACAAACAAAATAAAACAAGTATTCTGTACGATGACAAACGTCATAAGATACAAACTCAAAGGGCACAGTATGTTTACACATACCGTAGCCCGGCAAACTAGAACCCCCCCCCTCCCTAGACAAGAACCCCCCTATCTGAAAAGTACAATATAAAATCAGACCCACAAGAGTGCACAATAAATTAAGTTAACCCTAACACATCTATAATGCATATCCAAAAGTATGAAACTTATGACACGTAAGAATATGAAGCATAAAACACAAGATACAGTCTGTTTCCCTAAACTTGTAAAGGTAAAGGATATAACTGCCGTCACGGCTTACAAAACAAACCTGCAAGTGCAATAAGTATATTATTCAATATAGAACAGTTTTATTTCTATCATTGGTTAGAAAGTATTTCTTATAGTCAAATACATTAACAAGATCCGTTCCACGTCATAATCACACGACAAACGGTGCTGTACAATATAAAGGTAAACACCACACACAAAGTATTGATCGATGGTTTTAATACTACAACACAACACATTATAACATTATTAAAGAATTTGTCAAACTTGGGTATATACCAATGGCCAGCACACATGGGTAAGTATATAGACTGCATAAAACGTGTTAAAAAACCAACACACACAATAACACACACGCACAAGCACACTCATACACGTCAACATAGACATAGTATTAATGGATCGAGACAAATACATCCCAATTACCTGCAATATCATATTTTACATGTAAAAGGGAAAACACGTCTATACAAATACCAATGATTGGTATAACAAGAATAAAAAGGCAATCACATTGGAGACATACATACAACATTGGAGACATATATACAACATTAAGATGATACATCACATTAGAACGCAGCTGACCACCCGTAAGATTACCCAATTGAACAAAACACAAATTACTCAAATCCTTTAACCTAACCGCTCCGTATGCAGACTGGAAATCTTGCCTCCCATCTCCCTCATATACTAACTGATTTCGACACTTAGTTCTAAGAATTGTTCCCGCTAAAACCCTTTCTGCCTATTACCTTCAACATGTCGCATAGCCCATGACACATATATATACAATCGGCTACGACATACGACACTGCACGTTGTACACAGATGTCGACCACCCACGATCAAAACTCAACCCCTAATTACAGACAAAAAAACCTCCCCCCCCTACCGTTCGTAAAACCCTGCTAACCACGCCACGTACTATACCTAAATTTTCACATAAAATACACACGTGAAACGCTGATTCGTCCTCCCTCGCACACATGAACAACTCCGGTCCTCCTCTACAACACGCCGATTAGACAACACCACCTTGGACGGGCAGAATCCCGTGCCAAAAATTTAAAAACCACTTTCGTCGTACTCGAGGAAGGAGATGTAACTGATGAACTCGCTTCCATATATCACACCACGCGTACATGGGGATCATTCTTGAACTTTCACCTCAACTTTCACCATACCCACTCTTATCCAAAGTACTCAATTTAACGCTCCGCACGTCCTCGCATGCACAGTAACACACGTAGCATCGTATCGCATTTGATTACAATCTGCCCGTTCTCCACCAACTGCGCAGGTCACGATACATTTCTGTAAAACCACCATGCCTGCCACCCAGTCGGAGAAAACGACGTTTCCACGTAACAAGCAAGGACTCGGTCTTTTAAAGGAACAAACCTAACCCTCCTTAGACGCATTGGTGTCCCTCTACCACCGCTCTTGTGAGCCAGTCGCACCTGAACCCCACAGAAATCTATAAACTCTATTTAAAAGATGTGTGATATCCCCCTTTATTAGTGGATACAGCGCAGCAACGTGCCAAACTTACTATAAAGAAGAACATAATTAATATCGCTCGCTGGTGTAGGTTTAAATGTCGGGCCCTTATACTATTAAACGCCTCAAAAACATTATTTTAGCCACCCTCCCCGAATTACCATGCCCTCGTCTCATCTAACCTCTCTATATACGTATCCACATATAGTAACACAGTCAACCATCCGTCCCAGTCTCTACACCTACCTCCTCTCTCGCCCTAATCTCCCAACTTCATAATCTTTTGATTTTTCATTTGTTATCGTCGCATCCCTGGTGCTCTACCAAATATATCTAGACTACAAATCTTCCTACACACTCAACTGCTGCCCTCGACGAAAATAACTAGGAGGACAGTTGTATCATCTACATAAGCCTACTAGGCAGGTCATCCCTTACTCGAACCCCACGACGATCTACACCACCCCGCCCCAAACTGTCCAATAAAAGGGCCTGCAAGCAATCAAAAGAGCATTTAGAGACATAGGGCTCCACTGCGAAATGCCTCTATGCAATTTGACTAAGTCTCCTAACTTCCCATTAATTTGTACTCTAAACCCCAGCACCATTTTATACAAAGAGCGAGCCCCACGTGATGACTCATGACCAAAACCCCTGCCGATTCTCAATAAACTTCCACAGCACATCCATTTTCTACACTATCAAAAGCACTTGCCATTCCTAAACAAACACCACCCCCCCGGCCCCTCGTTCGCGCATTTCCTCGAACAAAACTCTCTTGAATAGTGCCCATGACCATCATACATTGTCCTACCTGGCACACCAAATCTGACCCTTATGTATTACTGTCAAACACTTTCAAATCCTATTCATTAGAATTTTTGCATATTAATTTATAATCACGACACTAAGTGATATCGGTCGATAACCTTGAGTGATACGGGCATGTCACAATTTTTTAACTAACACCAAAACCGCCGTACTCTGAGAATACCTAAACTACCCCCCTCCTTCATCGCATTGAGTAAAACCGTACCATAAAGTCCTAGACCTCCCAATGTTGAATATAAAATTCACAGGGAATGCCATCAATACCTGCGCCTTACCCTTGCACATTCCCTGCAAGCCTCCCACACCTCACTTCAAAAGTTATAGGCCACCCATGAGAAAGCGATCATCATCATTCAACGCAGCAATCGTACATTCTGCCCCAATTCCCGTATGCATCCACGCTTACTTCTTTAATTTAGCATTTTGTATTAAAACATTTATCAACGAAATAGCTTATTCCATCAGTTGTTGTTACAACCTGACCCTCACTATCCCTTCACGCCATCCTGAACCACTAAACTCACGATTTCGGTCCGCCTTGCAGCCTTTGTGTCTGACTACGAAAGACACAAGCGGACGGCTTATCACCCCACACAGCCTCACTCACTCCACTCGAAATACGCGCCCCATCAAAAACCGTATTTTTCAGCATCTGGATGTGATTCTTTTGAGAGTGTCAATCTCCGTCCCACAGGTAAATTCCAGATACACTCCCTTGCGCATAACATGCGTAAAGAATCCCCAGACCTCAAAAGTCCATACTCCCAATCGAGAGGCCTCCTCTCTTACCCCGATGTACATAAAAAATCCTTAATGCGAGGCTTCATAACCTCGTCCCATGTCGCACTAAATCACTACCTTCCAGGAGTCTACTCCCAGAGACGTTCCATAATGCGTGAAGAGTGTCTTATCTTCATCACTTTGAAGTAAACGAGTATTTAACTTCCAATACCTTTAACAACGAGTCGGGAGACCTCTCCTGTTCAAGCTCCACGAGAACACCGCGATGACGAGAAATACACATCTAACACACGCACTTGGTTCAACTTACGCGCCGAGACACAATACCCTGTCTAAGCGCGCAGCATAGTCCTTCGCACGAAAGTGTGCTCAATCCTAAAAGGTCACTGCTTCCACTTTACATCCACCAACCCAGCCCCGACAATCAAATCACCCAAAATAATCGAACAATAACCCGCTCCCCTCCGGTTTCTACGTCTTATACGGCCGCACCACACAGTTCAGTCGCCACCAACTACGTTTATATCAGGCAGAGATCTCAAAAAGTACACAAGAACGTCCGTTAACAAAGTAAATTTTTTATATTAACATCATGTTCAGCTGGCCCATATAACTCCTACAAACCCACCCGTTGAGTACCCCACTCACCTATACGCGTACCACTCGACCCCCCCCCCTTCCTCCCAATGTTTCATCACGAACGGGCTGGTCGCTTTATTAACACAGCTAACCACCCTTTCAAACGACATCGAGTGAGCCCATATAAACATCATAACCAATCTATCGCAAACGAACTTCCAACTTATGGGTTGTGTTTCTTGCACGAAACATACATCTACAGCAAAGCGATGCAACCACTCACATACCTGCACTTGCCTTCTGTTAGTTTTCATACCATTTAACATTTATGGTTTATACACCAAATTTGCTAACGGTGGCTTCCTCGAGGGACCACCCACACCCCTTTTGCCCCTTTAGTTTGACACTCCAAAGGCGCCTCTTTACCTTGTACATCTTTGTTATATTACTCCGCTGTCACCTGAACTACGCGACGCCCCAACCCCGTACTTTCACGACCACGTCTTTTTTCCCCAGCGCTGGCCAGGGGTCCAAGACATCGTCGGAGTCGGGCGGGGATGCCGCACGCCTTCCTAGAAACAGCATCCCACTTTTATCAGACCTGTAATGTTCTCCTTGTGACTTCTACCGCAACAGTATGAACTCTCGGACCTTCTACCTCAATCACGTTATTAAACTGATCGACGTCCTTTAAACTGTGGACTCTCCTCATCTGAACACTCCAACGCAGCACACACGCACAGATCATATCTCCTGCGAAGCTATAAAGGTCGCTCAAGTCGATACAACGTTAGCGTCCATAGTCAGCATTCCTCTTCTTGCTTGGGGGCTGCTCAACGGCCACTATACATATTCTACCACATCGTGGTGTGACCGTACCAGGTAAGTCACGCAGGATGACTCCACGGGCATGGCCCGATCCACCTCATCACTCCACGATTCAGGCGCGGTAAGTCCTCGAATTACTTTCATCTGCCAAATTCCGTCGAGGAGCCTCACCATCCCGGACGATGAACCACTTCCTTATGGCGGCTGACGCTTGACGCATTGTGCAGCAATGTGGTCCAAAGCTCGCACAGCACAAGTTAGTCGCTACCAGGATACGTAACGTACACTTCTGGGTACGGAACTCCTCTAGGTTTATGTACGAAGGGATTGGTTGGCGCAGGGACATTTTTAACGCAACGACCCTTCCTGGTAAAACCAGCAAAGCGGCCACAGACCACCGACACATAGTAACCTGGTGGATCGTCCCATAGCATTTGAAGGCGTCCACATGTCAACTTCGTTAGCCTCAAAAGGCACGTTTCGCACACGTAACCATGTATAGTAATGTGAAACGTCGTGCAACTTAACTGTGACTGCTGGGGTTTACTTGCTTGCTAACATCCTGATACTGGTTGACAATCTGCTCATAGGTCTTGGTATCGCAAAACTTGACGAATATCCGTGATAGTCCATTTAAGCAACGCCACACAGGGGACTCCACGCTGGAATCCATATTACATCGCAGATGATCATCGGCCCAACACATAATCGATGAGCTGGGGAACGTGCCCTTTATAAGGTCAATACACACAGTATTAACTCTTCTACGATAACCCGTCGCCATTGTTGTTGTCGTCCGTCGTTCTTAACTAGGGAGGTGGCAACAAGAGCAGATGCAGCCCTGCCAGAAGACTCCTGTTTAGATCCATCAGTGTTATAACTTGTGATAAACTTGTTACTACCAGCTTAGGTGAGAAATTTCTTCTTGAGCAGTTGCTCTAACAAGAGATTTAAGGAAGGGATTACTAGCAATGAGCTTCTTGGGAGGGACTTGTAGGTATGTGATATTAAATGAACACATCTTCCATGGAGGGGTGAAATGCTCTCTTGTTGCCTTCATTATTAGTAAAATCAAGGGGTAAGCGCTAAACCCGAGGATTTACAGCGCCTGGGGGGGTATGTGGAAGGCATTCAGGCTATAATTTTGGGGAACTGGAGCACAGAATCCAATTCCCTAAATTCCAAGAGCCCCCTCACCAACATCAAGGAACCTTCCTTGAGGGGTTTGTTGCCTACAGTGATACAGTTCATGCAGGTTATAAAACTAATGCAATTGGCACGTTTTCCACAATCCATTTAGATCTGTTGTATATACCTCTAGACACTTGGTAAGATCACTGTGACATGTGAGTCTGGTTCGTATCTCACATTCTAATACCGAGTACAGTGTTATTTCAACAATCCTATCACTGATACTAGAAATACCAAGCTCCTTCCTCATTTAAGAACTTTGTAGATCTGGGACAGCCAAGAATAATTCTGAAGCTTCATTTTGCATTAACTCCAAGGGTCGGAGATAAACTTCCTCTAGCTAATATCAACATGGGAGCAGCATAATCAATTAAGGACCTACAAAGGCTATGTACTCATTCTCACGATTCTCACATTTGCACCATAGTTGGGATTGTAGCCAGCAACACTTTGAGAGCATTTAGCCTAGCTTTACATTTCTTGTTTAGTTTGGATATGAATTTTAGTGTTAAAGGGTACATCCTACACCCTAGAACCTGTAATTTTAACGTAGCTAATGATTTCACCCTGAAATAGATGGGTGGGGGATGTCGTTTGCTTTTAATATCTTATAGTTTTAGAGGAAGATATTATGAGGCCTAGTCGATCTACAATTGGCTTGAACTTCTTATGCCCTGTGATGATCAAGAATATCATCAGCATGCTTATAGCTATATGTTTAGGTGAGGCAGGTAGAGCATTTAGAGAGCATTAATCAGTAATATTAAAATAGCATGGGACTAAGAACTCCTCCCTGCGGTGTACCTAAAGACCATTTCTTTAGAATCACTTCTGAAGCCTTGGTAAAGGACAGAGGATACTCTATTTGACAGGTATCCTATTATCCAGCAGAGTAAGCTACCACCAATATTCATTTTGGCTAGTTCATGTAGTATAACGGTTCTGTTCGCAATATCAAATGCAGATTTTAGATCAAGAAAAGTGGTAAAACTAGTAGAGGTGTGTGCAGTGAGAAAGGTGGAAATACAGTTCTGCACACTTTTACCTTTCATGAACCCATAGAGGTAGGGGGAAAGTTGATGTCTGATTCTGTAGTACAGTCTGTTAAGCATCATTCTTTCAAAAGTTTTACAAAGACAACTAGTTAAGGAGATCGGCCTAAATGTATCAGGCTGTTGGGGCTTAGGGATAGGCACAATGAGACTATTGGTCCAGGAAGTAGGAAGAACGCCCTCAATGTAACTGAGATTATACAGTGCCAACAAAGGGTTATCAGGCACGTGCCTTAGAGGTTCTGAGAATATCATAGGTTATACCATCCTCTCCAGGAGCAGTTGATCGACCTTTGGTTAATGCATTATCTAATTCATACTCGGTAAAGAGGCAATCACCTCTCATCAATATTTTGGCTCATAAAATTAATCAGTTTCAACATTTCTTCAGAAGTACTCTCTAAATTTTTTCTAATATGAGATGGAAGGCTTTCATGCCTGGATGTTTTGGACCAGTCATTTATGAGGTCATTTGCTTTTTCAAGAGGAAAGGGATGAGCAACATTGCCAGTCTTTTTCCTGGTTATTTTATTTATACCTTTCCAAGCCAAACTCAAAGGGGTGGACCTATTTAATCCACTAACAAACTGTTCCCATTCCTGTTGCCTAAGTTCTTCCTTTCTATTCCTTGCATTTGTTAGTGCAGCTTGGAACGTTCTGAGCAGGTCTGGGGTTCTACATTCACGGTATGCTTTACCAATCCTCCTAGCTGCTGTGGATCATTATAGTATTTACATTGGTTTTTATTGTTATTTATAGTGGAGGGTTTTTGTTTCCTATTCCTGCCCACTTGATCTGTGAGAACACTCAATAGTGGTAATTAAATCATCATTAAATTTTTGTGTGCCAATGGGCTCGTAATTCTTATACCATTGATCCAAGTGGTTAATA